>CP139509.1:261128191-261345691 GCA_021014915.2 Artemisia tridentata subsp. tridentata
AGTTTTACGTCTTTTTAATTTATTATAAAAAAACTTTGTTTACTTTTAAAAACATAGATTCGAATTTATGTGAACTCAACTCTTGAACAATATGAACAAATATAAGTAAATCTAAATTAACAATGCAAATAAAGTAATGAAATTTAACGAAAGATAGAGATGGCAAGATCGAACCGCGAGACAAAGGATTTATAGTGGTTCGGCTACAAGGACACCTTCTTTGCCCTACTCCACTCCTCGAGCACCTAACTCGAGAGTTTTATTCACTATGTCAACAAGCTCCCTTATGGCGGAGAAAACCTTACACAACTTTTGCTTACACCGGTTTAACGACACAAAGCTAGATGTCGGGTCCTAATCGTAGCTAGAACCAGTATCACAACTTCTACACGACTTCTTCACAACTTATTCACACCTTCTTCACGACGGCTTCACAACTTCTTCATAACGGCTTCACAACTTCTACACAACGGCTTCACAACTTCTATACAACGGCTTCACAACTTCCACACGACGGCTTCACAACCTAGCACTACTTATATACTCTTCTACTTCTTTACACCTTCACTACTTACACACCTTAACTTCTTCACGACTTCACTACTAACACACTAATCTAGACTAAACAATTATGCTCACCCTTATCTAACAAATATACACAACTTATACACAAATGAATGAATTATTATACAAACAACTTAGGTAGCAAGATGATACTAAGTTGCAATACTTCTTCTCTAGTTGTTGAAGGAGTATTCTTCTTTTGCACTTGGATGGTAGAAGCTTGGATCACTTAGAAACCAATGCTTAAGAATATATGATCAAAGGATTTAGAAAGGATTTAGAAAGATTAGAAGAGATTTAGAACAGAAGGTTTGGGGTGCAAAAGGTGAGGAAAAAATCCAGGAATGAACCAGTATTTATAGGCAAAATCTGACAGCTGGAGGAGCGGGGCGGTCCCCTTAAAATTAAGGGGGCCGCCTAGTAAAATTAAGGGGGCCGCCCTACCCGAACGTTGCTCAGTTTTGTCTTTTTGTGGGGAAGGTTTTTCTGGAACATTTTTGCCATTTTTGGTTGAAAATTTGAATTCATAAATTTATAATGGATTAAACATTTTTATTTAATACCAAAAATGATTTTCTAAAAGATATAAAATGTTTGTGTCATTTTATAAAAAATCAAGTGATTAAGAAAATGTTCCTTTGATCATATAATGCATTAGGCATTTGTTTATTCATACCTTAAGTGATTGAGTTGTAGTAATGAATATTTACAACTAAATACTTGTTTATTAAATAAGTTTATGTTTAATGAGTTTACATTTTGTGATTATCAAAACATAGAGATATCAAGAAGTATTAATAATGTTTTTAGGCATTATTTATATCAACACTCCGTTTTAATTAAATCGACATTTAGCGTTTACAAAGATAATTCATTGTTTAGAAAAATAGACCCACTGGTTACAGTGGTCCCACATAAAAACAAGTCTTAAATTATTTGCCACTTCATCAGAAAAGGTCCATGACCCTTGCCTTGCCAAATCCTTGCCATAACAAATCAAATTACACACCTGAGAAAAACATGCTAAAAGTCAGCAAAAAGTTGGTGAGTTCATAGGTTTAAATAAAAGCATTAAATAATGAATTTGGACCAGCATGATCATTACAACACATATAATGTCATACAAAATAGTCTATTGCGCTAGCACTAAGTTCATGTAACCGAAGCTCGACAGTTTAGTGCGCTAATCTATAGAACATAAATAATAGTCAAGGGGCCCTTAGCGAGTGTTTAACCCAATACACTCAAAGTCCGACTTGCTATACGTTCGCATTGACCTGTCTGGCCAACCGAACGGGGGAGTCACCCCAATAGATCTATCTTAAGCAATCGCGCTTCCCAAAGGGAACTAACGGCTCATGAAAATGGGCATGATAGTGGGTTCTAGGGCTTAGGCTAGCTAAGCAATAGTTTTGAGAAAAATTTAATAGTATTATGGTCCATAAAATAATTTGCATGTTTCTCACCCCATATTTGTAAAACAAGTATAAGTAAAATGGGGCTACAAACTCACCGTTAATGGTCTGAACAGTGAATGCTGTGATATTAGGAAGTGCACGGCACCAACACGCAACCTAGATTAATAAACCATGTTTTAGTTTCAAGTACTAAATTAAGTCTTTTCAGAATTTTAATTCCAATGTTTTAAAGTGTTTATGTTGTTGTCACTTGTGTGGCAGCAAGTGAGGTTAAGAATGAATTCCCTAAGAAATAGTAAGGTTTAGCTCTACGAATGACTTAAATGTACGGTAATGAGGAAACGAGAATATTATAGGAATTTGAGTGACGGAATTTGGAAAGAAATGAAATGAACGATTTAAAGCACGAATAGATAAAATCGAGATGTGATATATATATTAAGGTCGTGTAGATTTTTGAAATAAAATTAAGCGTAAGTGACGTTTATTATCTAATAGTTTAATGTGATATAAAGTTGGTTTAATAAAAATTTGGTTTATCTCGTTTATTAAAAATGAACCAAGTTTATCTAATTATTAACGATGAGTTACGATTTGTTTTTATGAATTATAAGTTTAGAAAAACTCTTGATCTCGTTAAAATAATTTAAGTAAGGTTTATGTTAAAATTTCATTTTCTAGTTTTCTTTAATGACATGATTATCGGTTGATTAAATAAGTGTCAACTAGGATATTTTCTAACGTGTGTTTTACCCCATTCTTAATAAAATTCAATTGGTTAATAGCTTAATCGGGTTTTACATCTTGACGACCTATATCTTTTATATAAATTTTCCGTACGAAAATCTAGTATAAGCGTTTGACGAATTTTAAGTGACAATTACAAGTTAAAGGTCCAATTATTTATTAGACGAATATTAAGTTGTGTCTCACGAGTTTTTACATAAAAGCTTTCGCTAAAATTTTATTCTTGTGTTCTCGGCTATCCTTGTTTTAACTTTCGGCTATTACATATGTATATACAATCACAGTTTTACACAATTTACCATTTTGTTGGGCTGCGGCCCAACTGAATCAAATGGAAGGGGGGAAGGTCTCGGTGTTGGGCTGGACTATTGGGCTAGACCAAGGGGTGATTTTGATTGGGCTTGCACCTAGGCCCTAAGTAGGTCGGTTTAGTTTAGCCTGGGAATACAACTCACCCACATATACGTCCCAAGGGACTTTGTGAGTTTTCTGGGAAGCTTTTTGACCAGCTTATCGACATAAATGGCCTTAGATATCTCAAGGTTTGGTTCACCTTGGGTCGAGTACTACTCAACTCCAAAATATAAGAGTCTCGGTGTTATAAGTGGCTTTGGTTTTGGCCTAATCCTTCTCATTTCGACAAGGAAAAGAACCATTTCGAGTGTGAGATTAATCCTTGTGACAAAGAGCACTCTTGTGCCTTATGTGTCCTAGCCTAAAGCGAACCGTTTCGAGATAACCTATTGTGTTAGATAGTAATTATAGGTTCTAATGGGGCAAGAGAGGTTCTACTCCAATTGGGGTTCGACCTCGGGTTAATATGAATACATTTTGGACTCGAACCAAGGGTAAATCCCTTGAGTCTTGTCTCTCATTTCTAGGTTCTAAATGGTGTATTCATGGGGAGAGTTGGGAAGCAAAACTTCTTTGCTTAATGTGAGGTTTAACCCATGGCTAGCTCACCTCCATGGTGGCTGCCTGGGTGAGTCTAATTCGACAAGGATTCGGCCAGAACGTCCCCTGTGCAGGGTGGTTTTCCCCAGCCTAAGACCACCATCCAAACACCTTGTTTGGGTGGTTCTATTCGACTAAAAGGTGATCATGACTTACAACCGCAATCATATCACCAAACCAAAAGGGCTGGTAATTTTGAATGTTTCTAGTACCCAATTCCTCATCAATAATTGTACACTTGGCTTAATTTGACATAAATTTCCTAAGGGTTCATTTGGTTTCTGCGAACTAAGGACGAAATTTCAACAATCCTAATCAATGATTTCTAGATTTACCGATCCTATGCCACACGAAACAACAACAACAACATCTAAAATTTGAAAACAACAATAATTAACTTCTTGACATCCTTTAGTAGTAATCGAACCAACTATATCCTACAACTTAAATCTTTTCTTATTCGATCTATAATTAACCAAATTAATCTAAAATGACACGAATAGATTAAAAAGATTTCTAATACAAAGTTTAATCCTTACAATGATTCAGATGAGAGGATGAACTCAGGAGATTCGAACAAGACTTAAATCCAAAAACCCAGCTATCCCGATTCGAACCACAACCACCTCACTCTCTTGTTCTTCCTTGAGTGTTCTTGATCTCAAAAACTTTGAGTATGATTGTTGAGGTGTGATTCGAATGTCTCTGGGATGTTGGTTTAAAAAGAAGAAAATGGAGAGTAACTCCATAACCACTTTCGGATCTGGGAGAAGCAATACTTCTATTTGAGTGTTCTTTCCTCATCTTATGTAGTTTTCTAGGTTTGACTTGAGGAATTCAAGATTTGTGAAAACGATTGTGAGTGTTTAGATGAAAAAGAAGAGGGTGACAGAGATGGTGGATGGTGATGGATCGGTTTCATTTTGTAGATAAGGAGGGGGCGGACAAAACCTAGGGAAGAAGACAACATCTTCTGGGTTAATGTAAGAGTGGGAATTTTATTATAAGTATATAGGGATTAACTTAATTAAAGGAGTGAGTAAATTTTACCCGCGTCTCGCTGAACTGAGTTGAACTCGGCTCCTTCCCGGAACTGATATACATATGGAAGAATGGGTTTTTAGAGACGTTTTTATAATACTTGAATGAATTTAGAGTTTTATGAATTTACAATAATTTCTGAGTTTTAAATTTATTACCGTTGAGACATCGGTACGCGTGTGGTTTCATTCTGAGTAAAAATGAGATAACCTCCCATTTTTACTACATTATAGTGGGTAAACTGTGAGATGGGAAAATTTCACTGTTCTTGGTGAGATTACTGTGTGACACAGTGTGCAGGTCTGTTTTCCCTTGATAATTATATAAATGCCTAATCTGGTGATTTAGTCATAATAAATGGACAGTTGTAAACTAAATATTAGGGAAAATTTACCATTTGTCACATGGAAATATAAGATTGATAGAAAATAGAGTTAGGTAAGTAAGCTTTTTGATTTTTGGATCATAAGTTGTCAAACCTGAGAATCTGAGTCTGAAAATCAGTAAAAGTTTTTGGCTTTTAATTTTCAAACCATAAGGAGTTAAGAGCTCTCCTTTTTCAGGGATGATCTTTGAGATATGTATGACTTCCTGAAATTTTTGTAGATTTTTCTGAAGTGTCGAAATGGGTTAATTAAAGGCAAACTTTCTATATGTATGTGCAGTTAATTTTCTAGGTAGGTCTGGAAAGATGATTTTTGAAACAGTACTTTTACTTTGAAATAAAATCTATAAAAATTTGTGAAAATACAAAACTAATAGGGGAATCACAGATAATTATTTCAGAATTTTTGGAGCTTAATTGTCAAGCCTGAAAAATCGTAAGAAATTGAGTCAGATTTTCATTATAAACTCAAAAATCTGTTTTGGCACACATAAACATTAACTAGATTAATTATTGATTTGAAACACATATAAAACCTAAGTATTAATCACATAACCTGAGTAAACCCTAATATGATAATGTGGTTAACAATAAGTAATAGAATCCGTTATGACATTAATGAGGTAATAAGTATATTATGAACCCTAATTCGCGTAGATTCGTTGAAGAAGACGTGACGTTGTTTCCTTGTGTTCATTCATTCGTTTGGTTTCCTTGCTTTGCATAAGGTACAGATATTCCGTCCTTTAACAGTAAGGGCATCCATTGATATGATTATCCCTTATTACCTTTGATATCCCTTTTTTTATTCATTCTGATATTTGAATTGCTATCTCAATTTGATACTTGTTGGTTATCCGTTTGATATGCTTCAGTTCAGTATTTGATATGATTCAATTTGATATATATGCTTCAATTCAGTATTTGATATGATTGATTTGATATGATTATGATTGCTCTTGTATTGCCCAGCTTCTGTATTTGTATTCCTAGCCATGGAGGTACCATGTCCAAGTCATTGAGGCACCTGTGGCATGACACTATCTGGGACGGTGTAATTAGTCCCCGGCGTTCCCACTTCTGTATATTCTATATAGCACTTTGGCCATTATGATTATCTGAGTATGTATGCTTAGCCTAGAGCTAGTATATGTTCTATATTGTTTTGCAGGGAGCGTATGGATGCATCCTAGGGAATCTGTATCTGTATTTGGTGATTCGTAGGTGTGTGTTCCTACACCCCATCACATTCTGGTACATTGTGAGCTAGCTACTCGATGTACAACTTTGGAACTAACGGCATATGATTTGTGATATGATTATTTGGCCTATTCATGTATCATGCTTAGGCAGTTGGGTATTGCACTCCGATCCTATATTGATTGATATTTGTTATGCACTCTGATTCAGTATCGTTTCGTATTGATCCGTGCTGAATACACTTATAAATAAATGCAGACAGCGGATACGCGTGAATAATTACAAATCACCCCTTTGTGAAAAAGGATACTTGCAAAAACTCACGTTCGTGTGTAGTGTGAAGCCAGGTAAGTAATTACCCGGGTCGTTTCCCAACGAGGTGTGAATGGGCAAACAGTGTAAAGCTTTGGATTAGAGTGATAGATGATTTAGATATTTTGGATTTTTCTTTTTTATATCTAATTAACAAATGATAAACTAGCAAATATATAAAAGAAAATTAAACGCGAATTTAAATAAACTGAAAACGCGTAACAGGAAATCTAAAATGGGACAAAAACTGAAATATATGAAATTTAAAACCTAAAAATGTAAAATTACTTAAAACTTATTTTAAAACTTAAATTATATTTTTTTAAACTTTATATTTAATTATTATTAATTATTTATTATTTAATAATAATTTAAAACTAATTTAAATTATAATAAATACTAAATAAACAAAGAAAAATCTAAAACTTTTTCTATAAATATTATTAAGTGAAAAGAAGCTAAGAAAATTACAAAAATGAAAATTACTTAATTAAAAATTTAAAAAGATAAATTCTATTAAATAGAAGCTATCACTTATTTTCTATTTTTGTTTTTCTTAAGGTCTAAAAATGTGATTATATTTTTCCTAGATTATACTTAATAAAAGAAAATTATGAAAATTAAAATTATATTTTTCTGATTATTATTCTATTTATTATGAATTAATTACTATTAGAAACTAAATAAAAAGATTAAAAATATCAAATGACTTAGGAAAAATCTGAAAAATTCAGGATAAGTCTAAATTAATATTTAAAAGTTAGGAAAATTAAAATCAAAAGTCTAATAAGCCCTGATAAGCAGATGGGCAGATAAGCAGTTGGGCTAATAAGCTAAAAATAAGCTAATAAGCACAAAAATTAACCAAAAGCTCAGAACAGGTTTAATATACTACTAGAAGCACAAAACAACTTAAAAATACAGATAAGCACAAGAAAATAAGCAAGATAAGCAGTAGAACAGTTGGCTAGTTTATGCAGAAAAATCAGGAAAGTAGCCAATTAGCAGAGCAGATTAAGCACTTCTAATAAGCTAATTTGTGGAATTTAAAGGTGGAAAAATCTAGCTGATACTACTGGCTATCCTAAAAACCAAAAAGCCCTATCTCAAACAGCTTAATTGAAGTCCAATTAAGCACTAGTTCAGGTGAGTTTAAGAACTAAAAACTGAATCAGCAGAATCAGAAATTGAATCAGCAGAAATGGGAAAAGTGCAGGCCTATTTTAAGCAATCAAATAAGCTAGGAAATGGAATACCAGATGATAATCTTAAAACTAGCTATGTGAACTACTCATAAACCAAAAATCAGGCAGTGAGCTTAAAGGAATAAGCAGATATGCAGCTAAGAAAAAGCTCAAATCTCCTTATGTGTTCTGTGTTATGCAGAGTTGTGCAGAAGTGTGCACACCTGTGCAAACCAATTCAACTCAATTTGACTACTCTAATATGACCAAGAGGCACTCAGAAAAGCCAAGGTTAAGGTCAGAATAAGCTTGTTGCTTATAATGGCTTATTTGGCCAATTTAAGGCTGAAATCAATACAAGGCATAAAAAACTTGATTTTCTATCTATGTGGCTAATTAGAACTTAAAAATACCTTATTAAGATTGAATTAAGCTGGTTCAAAGTTGGGAGAATGGTAAATGTACAGTACTAGCTAGTTTTGACCAGTTTGACTGCTAAACCAAACACCCCTTCTAGGTGTTCTGTGGTGGATTTTGAACTAGCACAAGACTTTTTTAACTTATGGAATTTATTAAAAAGGTTTCACTAACTTAGTTAAGTACTGATAGGCAACTTTTAAAACAAAATTAAGCTAGATAATAAGCTATGCTAGATTTGGTTATTTTTGGATTTTTAAGAGTTTTTAAGTAAACCAAAGCAAAACTATTTAACTACTGATACAATAGATCAAATATACGTAGAAACTAATGATAAGCAATAAATAACACTAATAAGCTAACAATAAGCTAATGCACAGTAAAATGCAAAATTAATGAAAATTAGCAACATGCTTACAACTGATTTGTTAACAGGACAAAGGAACAAGGACCAAGAACCAACCTAGCTTGTTCATACAAGCTAGAAAACCACAAAAAGCCTTCCAGAACAGCTTTTAACTTCAGAAGAGCTTAATGAGAGCTTGTGTTGACTTATGTTGACTTTCTTGATTTCTTGAGTTTAGAACTGATTTACACTATATAAACTTACCACAAGCTATAAAAAGCTTGCATAAGCTTATAGAAACAACTGATAAGCTATTTCAATTACTACTTATTTAGGTTTGATTTCTCAGTACACATGGAAAATTAGAATTATCATTAACTACTGAAATTGTACAAAGATTGACATCAAACAAGCTCAATTTACTTTGTATTGATTACTGAAACATGAGATTACAAATTATCACTACTGAAAATGAAATACGATTTATGCTACTATTAACTACTTGCCATAAAAGGCTTACATTTGGTCCTATATATACAAAAACTGAGTGGGATTGTCTTCTTATCTTCCTCTGAACACATCCCCACCTTTGGATCCTTCTGACATCATCTTGGTCGTTGAAATGGATTTTGGCGCCAAAATGAGATAGTGGGAAATACCACTATCTCTGATAACTGTGATGATGAAGGAGCATTAATTGCATTTGGGAGTGTTAGGTAACGTGTTGAGGAGGAGGGATGAGGTGGTAAGTTTGAGTGGCCAGCTGGGGGATGAGGTGGTGGTGGTGACTGGTTTTGGCGGTTTAGGGGAAAGGGATAAGAGTTTGACTAGGGTCAAACTCTGGGTTAAATAAAAAGGGTTGGGTCGGGTTTGTTTATGATTGGGCTTGGGCTGGGTTATGTTTTAGTGTGGGCTGGGGTATATAATAAAAAGGGTTGGGTTTTATTTTTGGGTTTGTAATATATAAGGGTCCGGTTTGGTTTGTATAATAAACACAAGGACCATAGTTGTAATTACTGAATTCTTGAAGGGTTGAGTAGACAATTTTCCAAAGTTATCAAAAGGGTCTATTTTGCCAATTATAAATAGCACAAGGGTTTTATTTGATAAATTACAATTTTTTAAAACCCGAGGACTAAATTTGCCAATTTTGAAACTTGAGGGGTAAAAGTTGCCATTTTTAGAAAACTTTCTTCCAGGGATTAAAAGTGAACATGTTTGATATCCCAAGGACTAAAGTTGACTTTTCTTACATTTTAAACCTTCAGGGACTAAATCTGCCAATTTGTGAAACTTCAGGGACTGAAAATGACAATTATGCAAACTTTGTTAGTTTTTCACTTGTTTTCAATCTTTTTTGTTCCTGAATCATATAAAAACACATTTTATGATATTTTCTGTATTTTGAAGCATATCTGCATGTTTTTAAATATTTTTGCAGATAAAATGTGACAGAAATGATGAGTATTTAGACACTCATCAATCCCCCACACTAAACTATTGCTAGTCCCTAGCATTCTTTTATGAAGTTTTAATGGATTTTTCTCTTTACCAAAAGCCATTACTTCTGGAGTAGCCAATGTTTTAGTATGTGATACTTTGGTACAATGATAACCAAATGATTTTGAGCAAACCATCAGCTGTCAACGGTTTTGATTTGTCTTTACCAAAAGCCGTTTGCTTCTGGACTAGCCAACTCTTAGATAAATTACAACTATTATCTTTGGTGAGCTGATTACCAATCATGGTTTTCTACTGCCTTAACCACAAGCCATAACCTTGCGGGCTAGCCAACTCTTCACTTATAAAGATATGGTGAGTCGAATACCATACAATTTTCGGCAAATTGTAAGCCATCAACGGATTTGAGACATCTTTACCAAGAGCCGTTTGCTCTCGGATTAGCCAATCCTTATGTGGGTTAGACATGGCGGACTGATAACCATTTATTGCGTTCTAAGTGAGAAAAAATTTTAAAATTTTGGCCAAAAATGGGGGGTACTAGATGGTACATTTGATCAAATTCGCTAGAATTCCCCCCCACACTTAGAACTGAATATTGCCCTCAATATTCAAAGTACCGGTTGTTAAACCAACACTTAGAACGTGAAAAGGAAATACTAATAGCCATTTATTTCATATACACTTTTTTTTTTATTTTTTTTTATTATTATTTTTTTTTTGAAATTTACATATATACAACATGTGGGGCATTTCCCCCACACTAGGGTGAGACATGGGTGAAAACCCATGTTTTACTACTGTTTTTATTAACCGAGTCGCTAGCTTGACTCGACCCCAAATTCATTGGTTCATGGGGAAGCAAGTGGAAGAAACCATCTCCATCGGACTTTCATTCAAAATGTTTGGATAACCAATTGAACGTAAGAAAGTTCCACACCGATGAGATATATCCGGCATTTAAACCAATGTTAGATGGAAAATGCCGGGGTCAAAGGTAATATCCTCACTCCCGAATGAGTGAAAGATAGGGGAAATCACCGGGTAGGTGAAGGGAAGAAGAGAGATCTGAATAGCAATTAAGACAAGAACTTCCTCCTCAAGAATTGCGTAATCAATTGGAGGAGGCAAGTCCTTAAACTTGATCTCTGGAAATTTATCAGTTTTCTCAACTGACTTGACTTCCTTTTTATGAAGTTCAACGGGAGGGAGAGGAGGGGAATTGTCCTGATTCAACAATTTCTCAAGAAGAAGAATATCTCCCTCCAGATTAATCTCAGCGTTATCAATTCCTTCTAGAAATGAATCACACTTGAGAAAAGCCTCAATCTCTTCCAAATTGGAATCACTTCCCTCAAACGGAGTGAGAGAAGGGGAACAGTCGAAAATGACAGGTAGAGAAGATGTGGTGGTAACCCCACTCACAAAATTATGAAAATAACCAATACTTTCTTGAGAGTACTCCTTTGAAGCAACATCAATGACATCGATTCGGTTAACCGATTTAGAGTCATAATTTGAGGAGTACCTCGAAGTTTGATCATGGTTAAAGGTGACAGCTTCATTATCCACACGCAAGGTGATCTCATGCTTAAATACATCAATAAGAGCATGGCCCGTTTTTAGGAATCCTCTTCCAAGAATGAGGGGAACCTTTTGATCTGCGTCAAATTCAACAACCACAAAGTCAGCTGGAAAATGGAACTTACCTACTTTCACAAACACATCTTCGGCAATGCCGCATGGATGAGATATGGTTCGATCTGCAAGCTCAAGAGTCATGCATGTAGGAGTAAGAGCCGGAAGAGAAAGTTTCTTCCATACTGAATGAGGCATCAGGTTGATGCTTGCACCTAGATCGGCCAAGGCATAGCATTCAACCATTCCCGGAAATACACAAGGTATTAGAAACTTTCCAGGATCTCCAAGCTTCTCCGGAAGCTTTTTCAAGATAACCGCTGAGCAGTTCTCATTTAACGGAGTTTTAGCCATTTCAATCAGTTTTTCATTGTTGCTTAACAAGTGTTTGATTGTTGATGCAAACTTGGGCATCAGAATGATAGCATCCGCAAAACTTATGTCAAAATGTAATTCTTTAAAGATTTGAAAGAATTTGTCCATTTGCTGACTAGCCTTCTCATGGAGCTTTTGCTCATTTAAGCGCGATGGGTAAGGAATGTAAGGTTTGGATTTAGGGGCAATAACTTCAGGAGTCTCAATAGATTCAAAGACAACTCCTGGTTTGGATTTCTTTTTAGGGCCAACCGGAGGATGGACATGTGCTGTAATTTGTGGGCTTGGAATTTGCACTTTGTCCGTTGTATCCTCCGTTTCTTTTTCCATTTCAAACAACGGAGGAAGAATAGGACCAGAGGGTCCCTCATAAGCAGCACCACTCCAAGTGGTGATAGCTTTGACGAAAGTGGTATCTTCATCATCATCACTGTCATCAAGTACACTGACAGGAACAACATTGAGTATATCAGAATAATATCTGGCTGTTCTTTGCTCACTACGTTTGCTTGACAAACTTTTAACCGTAAATCGTGATAGAGTCGGATCTATTCTTGACGGCTGAGGAGCAATCGTGGGTGTAGAATTTTGGACAACCTTAGGTTGGACGTATTTAGCACTTCCATTGTTAGTGGGAAGTACCGGGTCCTTTATCACCTTGAGTCCAACATGAGCTTTACCACTACATGTAGTGACAGCTTTGAGTTCACCCCTTGGGTTAACAACAGTGTTACTTGGAAGACCTCCCGAGGTAGAAGGTAGATCATTTAAAGATTTTTTTATATCATTTATTTGGGTAACCAATAACTGGTTTGTCTTATATTGAGTTCTATTTGTCTCCTCTTGAGATTTTATGAATTGCTTAAGCAACTCATCTGAGGATGTCTGATTTTGGTTTTGGACATTCCATGGTTTTTGGTTAAATTTACCCTGATTCTGACCTCGGTTTTGATTGAAATTTTGAGAATTGTTGAAATTTTGTCCCTGATTTTGAAAAAGCGGTTTTGATTATTCTGATTTGGCACGGGTGGAAAACCAGGTGGTACCATAGCATTCGATGCTCGGTACTGAGTCTCAGCATGCGGACGGTATTGATTTTGGTTTACAGCAGCTACTGGAGCTGGGCAAAGAGAAGCATCGGTTGCTTGACAATCATAATACGCATGTGGGCCACCACAAGTTTCACACACTTTGTTTATTGCTTTGATTTGTTCCGGTTTATGAATTTCACTCTTTAATTCTTTCATTTCCTTCATCATACAACGCATTGCGTCTGTTAGAAAGGCTAACTCTGATGAGTTACCGGATGAAGAAGCAGCAGGAGTGACAGGAACATTCACTTTGTTTCGAGAAATAGGAACTTTTGATTTATTTTCACAAATTTCAACCACCTCTCTAGGTTTACGATTCAAGATATTGCCACCGGCGGCTGCGTTAAGAGCATCTTGATCGTTTTGGGTCAACCCATTATAAAACGTATTGATCTGTTGTAACTCCGTGAAATCGTGATGTGGGCATTTTCTTAGGAGATCTTTAAATCTGTCCCATGCCTCTCCGAAGTTTTCATCAAAACCTTGACGAAATCCAGCAATTTCATTTTTTAGATTAGTCGTCTTTGATGGAGGGAAGAAATAATTGACAAATTTCTTAACGAGATCTTCCCAGGTTTCAATGGATCGAGGGGGTTCTTTATCCAGCCAAATCCGGGCTACCCCTTCGAGTGAGAATGGAAATAGCATCAATTTGATAACTGTTTGCGGCACATTCTTGTAATTGATTGTGGAGGTCAACTTATTGAACCAACGAATGTGTGCATATGGATCCTCTCGTTCAAACCCGTGGAATTGGTTTGTGGACACGAGCTGAATCAAATGTGTTTTCAGTTCAAAATGATCAGAATCGATGGCTGGTAAAACGATGGCATCTCCGTAACCCTCGGTGGGTGCCTGGAGCATTTCAGCCATTGTGCGTTCGTCTGCCATATTATCAATGGGAACAGTACGAATCTCGGGTTCGACTATTTGGGCAGCACGTCTATGATTACGTCTTCTCGGAATATCTACGAGTTCACGTAAAGGGCTTGATGACGTGGAAGAACGAGTGCGCATGCACTAAGTAAAATATTTTAATTAAATCAAGAACGAAGCAAAACACAAGTGAACTTAAACCAATAATCAACAAGCGTACGGTAGCTCTCTAAAAGATAAACGCACAGAGTGGCGGAGAAGCAAAGGTGGGCAATTAATGCTCCTTAAAAACCCGCTTCTTTCAGTCCGACAATTTAATGTCAAACTATCCTTAAACCTCCGTTATAGTTTGTTTATCAATCAAAGGTGAGCCGATATTCGCAAGTGATACAAAGGCAAGTTTTAAATCTGATGTTTGGGAACTTATTATGGTCATACCCCCAGTTAGGTAGTACTCTGTCTTGGTTCTCGATGGTAAATTTTATTGTTTGTTATTATTAAACAAAGAAAACGGAAAATATTTTTGGTGTTTTTATTTTTTATATGATAATATATATAGAAAAGAAAAGAAAAATATTTTTGTATTTTATATGGTTTATGGGGAATAGGAACTTCTGGCAGAAGGATCTCGAATCACTAATCGCTAAAACTCTACACAATAGTCGCAACACAACCTCCCCGGCAGCGGCGCCAAAATTTGATCCGTGCTGAATACACTTATAAATAAATGCAGACAGCGGATACGCGTGAATAATTACAAATCACCCCTTTGTGAAAAAGGATACTTGCAAAAACTCACGTTCGTGTGTAGTGTGAAGCCAGGTAAGTAATTACCCGGGTCGTTTCCCAACGAGGTGTGAATGGGCAAACAGTGTAAAGCTTTGGATTAGAGTGATAGATGATTTAGATATTTTGGATTTTGCTTTTTTATATCTAATTAACAAATGATAAACAAGCAAATATATAAAAGAAAATTAAACGCGAATTTAAATAAACTGAAAACGCGTAACAGGAAATCTAAAATGGGACAAAAACTGAAATATATGAAATTTAAAACCTAAAAATGTAAAATTACTTAAAACTTATTTTAAAACTTAAATTATATTTTTTTTACACTTTATATTTAATTATTATTAATTATTTATTATTTAATAATAATTTAAAACTAATTTAAATTATAATAAATACTAAATAAACAAAGAAAAATATAAAACTTTTTCTATAAATATTATTAAGTGAAAAGAAGCTAAGAAAATTATAAAAATGAAAATTACTTAATTAAAAATTTAAAAAGATAAATTCTATTAAATAGAAGCTATCACTTATTTTCTATTTTTGTTTTTCTTAAGGTCTAAAAATGTGATTATATTTTTCCTAGATTATACTTAATAAAAGAAAATTATGAAAATTAAAATTATATTTTTCTGATTATTATTCTATTTATTATGAATTAATTACTATTAGAAAATAATTAAAAAGATTAAAAATATCAAATGACTTAGGAAAAATCTGAAAAATTCAGGATAAGTCTAAATTAATATTTAAAAGTTAGGAAAATTAAAATCAAAAGTATAATAAGCCCTGATAAGCAGATGGGCAGATAAGCAGTTGGGCTAATAAGCTAAAAATAAGCTAATAAGCATAAAAATTAACCAAAAGCTCAGAACAGGTTTAATATACTACTAGAAGAACAAAAAAACTTAAAAATACAGATAAGCACAAGAAAATAAGCAAGATAAGCAGTAGAACAGTTGGCTAGTTTATGCAGAAAAATCAGGAAAGTAGCCAATTAGCAGAGCAGATTAAGCACTTCTAATAAGCTAATTTGTGGAATTTAAAGGTGGGAAAATCTAGCTGATACTACTGGCTATCCTAAAAACCAAAAAGCCCTATCTCAAACAGCTTAATTGAAGTCCAATTAAGCACTAGTTCAGGTGAGTTTAAGAACTAAAAACTGAATCAGCAGAATCAGAAATTGAATCAGCAGAAATGGGAAAAGTGCAGGCCTATTTTAAGCAATCAAATAAGCTAGGAAATGGAATACCAGATGATAATCTTAAAACTAGCTATGTGAACTACTCATAAACCAAAAATCAGGCTGTGAGCTTAAAGGAATAAGCAGATATGCAGCTAAGAAAAAGCTCAAATCTCCTTATGTGTTCTGTGTTATGCAGAGTTGTGCAGAAGTGTGCACACCTGTGCAAACCAATTCAACTCAATTTGACTACTCTAATATGACCAAGAGGCACTCAGGAAAGCCAAGGTTAAGGTCAGAATAAGCTTGTTGCTTATAATGGCTTATTTGGCCAATTTAAGGCTGAAATCAATACAAGGCATAAAAAACTTGATTTTCTATCTATGTGGCTAATTAGAACTTAAAAATACCTTATTAAGATTGAATTAAGCTGGTTTAAAGTTGGGAGAATGGTAAATGTACAGTACTAGCTAGTTTTGACCAGTTTGACTGCTAAACCAAACACCCCTTCTAGGTGTTCTGTGGTGGATTTTGAACTAGCACAAGACTTTTTTAACTTATGGAATTTATTAAAAAGGTTTCACTAACTTAGTTAAGTACTGATTAGCAACTTTTAAAACAAAATTAAGCTAGATAATAAGCTATGCTAGATTTGGTTATTTTTGGATTTTTAAGAGTTTTTAAGTAAACCAAAGCAAAACTATTTAACTACTGATACAATAGATCAAATATACTTAGAAACTAATGATAAGCAATAAATAACACTAATAAGCTAACAATAAGCTAATGCACAGTAAAATGCAAAATTAATGAAAATTAGCAACATGCTTACAACTGATTTGTTAACAGGACAAAGGAACAAGGACCAAGAACCAACCTAGCTTGTTCATACAAGCTAGAAAACCACAAAAAGCCTTCCAGAACAGCTTTTAACTTCAGAAGAGCTTAATGAGAGCTTGTGTTGACTTATGTTGACTTTCTTGATTTCTTGAGTTTAGAACTGATTTACACTATATAAACTTACCACAAGCTATAACAAGCTTGCATAAGCTTATAGAAACAACTGATAAGCTATTTCAATTACTACTTATTTAGGTTTGATTTCTCAGTGCACATGGAAAATTAGAATTATCATTAACTATTGAAATTGTACAAAGATTGACATCAAACAAGCTCAATTTACTTTGTATTGATTACTGAAACATGAGATTACAAATTATCACTACTGAAAATGAAATACGATTTATGCTACTATTAACTACTTGCCATAAAAGGCTTACATTTGGTCCTATATATACAAAAACTGAGTGGGATTGTCTTCTTATCTTCCTCTGAACACATCCCCACCTTTGGATCCTTCTGACATCATCTTGGTCGTTGAAATGGATTTTGGCGCCAAAATGAGATAGTGGGAAATACCACTATCTCTGATAACTGTGATGATGAAGGAGCATTAATTGCATTTGGGAGTGTTAGGTAACGTGTTGAGGAGGAGGGATGAGGTGGTAAGTTTGAGTGGCCAGCTGGGAGATGAGGTGGTGGTGGTGACTGGTTTTGGCGGTTTAGGGGAAAGGGATAAGAGTTTGACTAGAGTCAAACTCTGGGTTAAATAAAAAGGGTTGGGTCGGGTTTGTTTATGATTGGGCTTGGGCTGGGTTATGTTTTAGTGTGGGCTGGGGTATATAATAAAAAGGGTTGGGTTTTATTTTTGGGTTTGTAATATATAAGGGTCCGGTTTGGTTTGTATAATAAACACAAGGACCATAGTTGTAATTACTGAATTCTTGAAGGGTTGAGTAGACAATTTTCCAAAGTTATCAAAAGGGTCTATTTTGCCAATTATAAATAGCACAAGGGTTTTATTTGATAAATTACAATTTTTTAAAACCCGAGGACTAAATTTGCCAATTTTGAAACTTGAGGGGTAAAAGTTGCCATTTTTAGAAAACTTTCTTCCAGGGATTAAAAGTGAACATGTTTGATATCCCAAGGACTAAAGTTGACTTTTCTTACATTTTAAACCTTCAGGGACTAAATCTGCCAATTTGTGAAACTTCAGGGACTGAAAATGACAATTATGCAAACTTTGTTAGTTTTTCACTTGTTTTCAATCTTTTTGTTCCTGAATCATATAAAAACACATTTTATGATATTTTCTGTATTTTGAAGCATATCTGCATGTTTTTAAATGTTTTTGTAGATAAAATGTGACAGAAATGATGAGTATTTAGACACTCATCACGTATTCTGTTTCATCTGACATTTTCTCAGCAAGCTCTTTCCATTTCTTTGATTTGACATAATGTGATCCGTATTCGTTTCGATTATCTTATTATCAGTTATTTGTTTATATCTGTTCACTGAGCGTTAGCTCAGCCGCATTTCTTTTTTTACGGCAGGTGTTAGGTTGGAAGCTAGGATTGAGTGAAGAGTGCATAGGATCTTTTAGTGGACTACCCTGACGATAGATAACCTTTTGCTTCTGCATTAGACTTAGATTTACATTCAGTTATATTTAGTTCGGAATTGTATTCTAGTTTTGGAACTCACTATGTTTAGAGTTAGTATTTCATTATTAGTTGTAGAATACATTTGTTATCATTTATTAATTAAGACTTCCGCTTGTGTTTATTTTGTTCTGATTGACACCCTAATTTGACATTCTGACCCTTGTCGAGTTGGGGTGTTACAATTATGGTATTAGAGCTCAGGCTTTGACTTGAAGTACTTAAGTTATGACCTGTGAAAGATGTGGCCTTTAGGTTTGCACTGTATGAAATAACCTTTGAGGAATTGCTTTAGGTTTCTTCATGTAGAAACTTAAGTTATGCTCGGTGAGGATGGGGTAGACTATGTGACAAGACATTTATTAGACATATTTCTTCCACATCATCTTATTCGTTCCCTTGTTTTTAGTTAAGCCCCTTTTAAGATCATTCTTTCCAGAGATTTCGAAAATTTATCAGAATGCGCATAGTTAGCTTAGTGATCAAATAAGCTTAGGATGCCTTGAAAATTTTGTGGTAATGCCTTCACTATATAGCTGTTTCATTTTAAGTTTCGAGATCATTTAAGGTCCGGTTGATTCGTTTGTTAATCATTTGGATCCCTCTTCGTCTCTTCTGAGAATTCTTGTGAGTATGATCATGTTGTGTTTGACACATTATGTGGTTTCTCTTGCTTTTGCTAAGCATATTAAGATCTCCTCTGCACTATTAGATTTTTCCTTATCCAATTCTATTCCTATGAGAAATCTTTTGGTTATTAGCCACGAGTATCAGAATTGTCTAGAACGGTTTTGAAGATAAGATTCGTTCTGCTAATATGTTTCCTTTGGAAATGTTTGATTTTGGTATTATCTTGAAGTTGATTTGATCTGGTGCTGATAGATTGTTTAGACACAATTTAAGGTGGAATATGATTGCAATAAAGGTATGTTTATATGATGCAAGTATTATGACGCCTGGCCAACATGATAATAGTTACATCATATAAATTGAACTTATTGGAATCATAGGATGTCTTTAGAAGTTAAAACTATCCTCCGCTTCATGTTGTTTCATATCCGTTGGATCTGATTCATTATGATTTGTCTTTTTTTGGAGAGCCTGAGGCTATTTTGAACGGTCAGGATTGAGTCATGAGAAACAAACCCGTACGTTCGATAAAATCCTTTAGGAGAATCATTCCGAGTGAGTTATTTATTTTCCTTTTCTTTTCGTGACTTGGTACGTATCCGTTTGATCTTTCTACTTCAATTTCGAGGACGAAATTTTATTTTTAGAGGGGAAGAGTTGTAAAACCCTAAAATCCGTAATCATATTTTGTTTGATAATTTGAATATAACCTAAGTTTGATATTAAGTCATATACATTTAACAAATATATGTTATACACATTAACATTATTAATCCTAAACTATACATCATAAATTAAATACAAAATAAAATCTATTCTATCCTAAGTTACACTTAAAAATTCGGTACACCCTTTCCTTGTGTTATATGAACCGAATTTTGCTGCTCCCTCCCCTTTTACATGTTTTTATTTGACAACAAAGAAATAAAACCAAATAAACTTGACGAATAAAAGATTTTGAGTCTCCTTATTTGTAGCAAAACACATGGTTTCCCCGTTTTAAAACATACGCTCTTCCCTCGTTTATCTCATCAAAATATACGGTTCATTATTTTCCTCTCCACACCAAAACCCTAGCAGCCATTTACACCTTTGTTAAGCTCTCAAAATCAAGGAGGAAGGAAGGTTTGAAGATTGCTTTGATTGTGTAACGCTTGGGTGTGTTTGTGTGTTTGATTCGTGGGTCTTTGTTCTTGGTTCCTTTGCCTCGTTAATATGCCAAGTAGGTATCATCATCCTTTTTTGTTTTGCCATCCATTCGACACCTTTATATCTTATGAAAGCAGAAGTAAAACATGTTATACTAATCAACAAATCAGGTTATCATGCTAATTTGTGTCTCGTTAAATCTGTCATATGAATCGCTAATGTATAAGCCACATAAAATCATGAAAACTTGATACATATATGTCGACTTGTGTTTCAGTTTTGGCTATTCGAACCAGTTTGTTGTATAAGCCCTAGACCTGGTCATTTAACCCTAATAAGCTCATTAATACGTGACCTAAAAATCTGGGAATAAACCCTAAGCATTTAAGATGGGGCGTACACATTTATTACATGGATTAGGGCTTGTGTTATGTGATCCTTTGGCTCGTTATTGTTGGTGTAAGTGTGTAACGTGTGTGTGATCATCAAGGGCTGGAAACATGTGTGAGTTTATGTGATTTAAGAACTATAAAAAGGTGTGTGTTAATCAGATCTATAATGATTAAGGTGTTAGGATTATGATGGCCTCGTTAGTACTTTTATGTCTCGTATAATCTGTGCAGAATTTGGGTTGGATTGATGAGTGTCCAAACTAAGGATGTAAACATGTTTTTTAGTGATTTTTGAGTCTAAACATAAATACTGTTTGTCTACTTTCTAGAAATATAAGATTGATAGAAAATAGAGGTAGGTAAGTAAGCTTTTTTATTTTTGGATCATAAGTTGTCAAACCTGAGAATTTGAGTCTGAAAATCCGTCGATATTTTTGGTTTTTAATTTTCAAATCATAAGGAGTTAAGAGCTCTCATTTTTTCAGGGATGATCTTTGAGATATGTATGACTTTCTGAAATTTTTGTAGATTTTTCTGAAGTGTCGAAATGGGTTAATTAAAGGTAAAATTATATATGTATTTGCAGCTAATTTTCTGGGTAGGTCTGGAAAGATGATTTTTGAAAAAGTAATTTTACTTTGAAATAAAATCTATAAAAATTTGTGAAGATACTAAACTAATAGGGGAATCACATATAATTATTTCAGAATTTTTGGAGCTTAATTGGCAGGCCTGAAAAATCGTAAGAAACTAAGTCAGATTTGCATTATAAACTTAAAAATCTGTTTTGGCACACTTAAACCTTAACTAGATTAATTATTGATTTGAAACACATATAAAACCTATGTATTAATCACTTAACCTAAGTAAACCCTAATATTATAATGTGGTTAATAATAAGTAATAGAATCCGTTATGAAATTAATGAGCTAATAAGTATATTATTAGCCCTAATTCGTGTAGATTCGTTGAAGAAGACGTGACGTTGTTTCCTTGTGTTCATTCATTTGTTTCCTTTCCTTGCTTTGCATAAGGTATATATATTCCATCCTTTAACAGTAAGGGCATCCATTGATATGATTATCCGTTATTACCTTTGATATCCGTTTTTTTATTCGTTCTGATATTTGAATTGCTATCTCAATTTGATACTCGTTTGTTATTCATTTGATATGCTTCAGTTCAGTATTTGATATGATTCAGTTTGATATATATGCTTCATTTCAGTATTTGATATGATTGATTTGATATGATTAAGATTGCTCTTATATTGCCCAGCTTCTGTATTTGTATTCCTAGCCATGGAGGTACCATGGCCATGTCATTGAGGCATCGGTGGCATGACACTATCTGGGACGGTGTGATTAGTTCCCGACGTTCCCATTTCTGTATATCACTAGTACAAAAATGGGATTTTGTCACACATGCTGTTTTTCGAACAGCCACACAGTCGCCTTTTTATGTGACTAAATGTACCAGAATAAAATAAACAGCCACACTTGATCCGACTTGTGTGACCATTTCGGAATTGCATCCGAGGCTATAGCCACACATTTGAATATTTTCGTGACTATACGTATCTGGTAAATTTTTTTTTGATTTTTTAGTCACTTATAATTTGGGACGTGTGACGGATACAAATAAGGTTGAAACATTAGTCACACTATATATATACATATGTGACAAATATATGTCACGCAATTGAAAAGTGTGACCAAAATCCATATATGGTCACATGAAGTAATTGTGTATGTGGCTAAATCATATGCTCAAGTTTGTCACACATTATTTAAGCGTGACTGCTAGTTTTTGTTGAAAATTTAGCCACATATGAATTTGAAATGTGTGACAACTGAAAAGTAAGTTTGAAGCATAGTCACGATATGCATTTAAAAGTGACAAATATATGTCACACACTTGAGATGTGTGACCAAATGTCATATATGGTCACACTAAACCATAGGCATACATGATTAAGTGTGACCAAAATTCGATACAAATAGTCACGTAAGTTAATATGTGTGTCTAAAGTTAAGTGTGTGTTTGCCTGCCAATTCCTAATGTGTATGGTCACATTTAATTGTAGCACAATCATGTGACTATAGGCAATAGTCAAATTTTGTCAAACATTATTTAAATGTAGTCACAATTCGATACATATGGTCACACATTTCTGATAACTTATGCAATAGTCAAAATTTTAAAAATATCAATGTTTTGGCTCCATTGTAAGCATTTATGTAAGCATATTTTGTCAGATTCCTCAATCTGAATAGATCAATCTGGATTATAGGCCAGTAAGCCCGGAACCTGCAAGTGGGAGCCTGCTGGCAAAGAGAATGTTAGTGAGTCTTAGCCATGATCAGACGAATGGTGTCAAAGACCAGAAAGAAGAAAGAGGAAAATGAGACATTCAATCATGATTTAGCGGGGGCAGTTAGACGATGCAAGGTATGCTTCAGAAGGCCTAGTTCAATCTGAGAGGTTTCCCATGCTCTCGCTCCTTAGAAAGATTAGGTGATAGGATACGCCGACCTTTAGTTAGAAAGAGCCGGGTGACCCCCTATCAATCTGCTTTCGCTGCTAATAATAACTACACATGTTTATCTCATAAGTAGTAATAACTATACATGTTTAAGTCAAACTATACATTCTAGCAGTAATAACTATACATTCTATTTCTTGTCCTTGGGTCCTAGATACTCTTCCATCTTCGTGAGCAGTTCATATGCCATGTCATCATAATTAAGCTGAAGCTTGAGTATTTTCTTCCCACGCAACATCTGATGTAGAATGTCTTTGTGAAACTTTAAAGGGTAATCCTTTTCTACAAGCATGTAGATCACCAACTCATTCACAGTTAAAGCATGTACTCCACATCGTTGAAAAATTTTCCATTCTTTAACAGTATTGTGCGTTAGTCTTCTCCAACATTCATCTTCATGATTTGGTTCAAACATTACCTTTAAATAATTTCAGACTTCTCTATCATAAGCTTGTTCTGGTGTCTTATTACCAAATCTTTGTTTGAGTAATTTCCATAGAGCTATCATATCTCGTCTATCAAAATCATGAACCATGTGAAGAAAGCTTACAAACCTTCTAGAAGAACCATCATGCCTCTTAATATCGTAATAAACTGTTTCCCCATAAGATCCAGACTTATAATCAACAATGGGATGTTTGACAGTTAAAGGTTGTGCATCCATGGCTTCTCCTACAGAGTCAACTGCAAGTTCAGTGTGAGCTTGCATTTGTTCTTTAGCAACAGCTTGCTCAGTTTGTTCTTGTTTTCTCTTTTTACTGCTTTCTATTTCCAACTGTTCACCTGCTCTCTTTGAACTGTCATTCAAGAAGAGTTCATTGTTTCTCTTGGCAATTGCATATAATTCTTCAATTCTTTTATCATCCAAGAATTTCAAATCCTTTAGTTTCCAACTGGCCACATTCTTCAAATACCTGCACATGAGTAGATGTTTATGATGTACATATTGGGTGTTGTTGATATTAATATAAATTTACCTTTGCAAAAAAAAAAAAAAAGAACCTGCACATGAGATCTCTTCTTTGTTTTTGAGTGGGTGGCTTGTTCTTCTTAGCTGCATATCTTTGTTCTGCATACAACTTCTTTTTTGCATCAAAAATTTCTTTCAGCATCCTGGCTTTTTCATCTACTGAGTACTTATCTTGCTCTTGTTTATGTAGTTTCTTAGCAAGCTCAGAATCAGCTGCAACCTGAGCCCTTTCCTCATCCCATGAAGCTATTAACTCTGCATCTTTTTCTTCTTGTATTCTCCTTTGTTCCAAAATTGTCTGATGTTCTGCATCATACTTTTGTGATAATTTCATAGCAATTTCAGCATCAACTTTTAATTGCTCTTCTTTTGATAATGGTTTCTCCACAGGCTCTTCAGTAAGAATCCCTTTACCTTTGCCTTGTACCTGTGGAGTTGATTGTTTAGCTTTTGGAGAGGATGATGGCTCTTGTATCACAACACCTTTGGTTACTGGTTTTGCTGTCTTCAGCTCAGCAAGTATACTAACAGCAATTGCAAAAACCACTGGTGTAGCAGTACTAGCTTTTGTAGTACCAGCTGTAATTGGCTCACTAGCACTATCAGCATTTGTAACCTTGCCCAGACGATGATCAATCACCACTTGATTCCCTTGGTTATCCTCCCCTAAAACTTTGCCTTCATTCCCTCCCTGTTTGGGAGCATCCTTGGAAGCTTCAGAAGATTTAACCTTTTGTTTGAGAATTCTTGATCCTTTGAATCCTTCTAAATACCTAACCCTTCTCTTCAAAGCCTTTATCTCCCCACCTTAAGCTTTGATGACTCCATCTTGGGAAGAAGCTATTGCTCGCAGATCACCAATTTGTGCAGACAGCTTGGCACAGGTATCCTTCAATTCATTCAAAAGCTGCATACTATCCTCACCACTTCGGCTTGTGTTACCTAGCCCGAGAGGTGGATCACTGGAAAAGTTAAGTTCAGTCCACTACTAGAAAATCAGGCATCAGCAACGAAAGTTTGCATCGCTATTTTGTCACTAAAGCCCTTCAACGACGGAATTGTGACGGATATATTCCGTCACAAAAAAGGGCCTCGCAAAATTTTGGCGACAAGTTTTGTGACAGAAGTTTTAGAGTTTCGGCGACGGATTTTCGGTCTCCAGCCCCTCACTAGAGCCTTTCTAAAGTTGCCTAAACTAAATTTAATTCGACCATCAAGTGACGGCTTAGCGACAAACTTTATGTCGCTAAATTTTATTTCCAACAGTACATATTAATGACACACTTATCACAATAACTAGTTACAATTGTTGTGTAGACAGGAGAATAATTTACATAATGATACAAAATTTGAATAAAACATTCAATCAAATTCATGCTAAAATCCGTAAAATATCGATCAAACATTTGAATTACAACTTCAAGATAACAAAATGTCTAAGATGCTAATATCCGATATCCTACTACAAAGACTTAAGGGTTACTTGGTAGAAGGGGGATGTGATGATCATCCAAGCATAATCTTTTGGAACTCCCTAAGGTTATCTTTCCTTTCACGACGATCCTCCTCTCGTTGTATATTTATTGCTGCTTCACAATCCTCGAATTCCTTCCTTTTAGCGCTTTCACGAGTAACATGCTCTTGTTTTTGTAGCTTCATCTTTTCTTCCAACCGAATTACCTACAATTTAAAAATATCCTGAACATACAAACAACCTAAACTTAACCATTTAATCAATATGACTTGTTTTCTGCCTAAACCAACTCATTTACTTAACATCTATTAAAAGTTGCAAACCTCACTCATGGATGTTGAACCCTGACAATGAGGATGAGGATTGCAGGAAGATCGTGTGGAAGGCATACCCGTCACCACATAATGGGGATCCGAGGATAACGAACTTGTACCAAATGTTCTTCCAATTATTTTCCATCTTGTACACTCATTCCGAATATCCATATCGCCTGCTGGATGATGCATGCTTTGCCAAAAAATTCTCCATGTATGCATTCTGTTACAGATAAATATATAAGAATTATTTAGAATGATATGAAAACAGCCCACTACAAGTAAAGACATCAAAACAATAGCCATGTGAACAGCCAAACGCGTAATCAAGCAAATCAAATAACCAAACAGCAGTAAAAGTCACTAACAAGAGCTCAAAAAACAACTAAATGGCAGCCTAGCAATAAGAGCTAATCAAAACATTGCATTTAATTCCAATAAGATATAGAGACATACCCCTAACTTTTGTACCTTCAGCTTAATGTACACACCTTTTTATGAGTGTGTATCTTCAAAAAGAACTTGAAAACTAACCAGGGCACCTGTTTCCTTTTCCTGCAGCATGATCATAATTAAGAGTTGATAAGAAATATCATAAACAATATAAGAAATACCATAAACAATATAAGAAAAGTTAATACCTAGGAACCGATCTTATTAACAGCTAGTTTCCAAAAAAAATCCAGATTTTCACCATGAAGCATAACTTTTGTTTGTTCAATCGTAACAAATACACTAACATTACAATACACATGGCTTCAAAAAAATGACCAGTTACAATACAAAACTTTATCACTTCAACAATACCATTAACTATCCAACAACAAAGTCAATTAAACACATCAATCTGTCCATTCAGAAACCACTTTGCTGCAGTTGTAGAACAATACAAGCAGACACTTGACTGTTCATACTAGGAAGGTCATATATCCGGTACCAATATTCTTACCTTTTGCGGCGTGTCACAAACACATAATGCAACGTATCCTTAGACTCTTCCGGTGACAGCTTAAGGAAACGGCATAATGACGTATCTGCATATAGCAATGCTGTATAAGAAACCAAAAATGGATCACCAATTTTTATGCAGTAACTTTGATATATTTTAAGATAACATAAGAAGTTCCAACAAGCAATCCCTTATATAAACAGCTCATTCATAAGCAATTCTAATAGGCATGCATTACAATTTATGAGTAGGGGTGTTATCGAGTCGGGTTTTCGGGTGTTATAGGGTCGGGTTGATTCTGGTTTAGATCAAGAGAATCTAACCCGCAACCCGACTCTAAAACGGTTATCGGGTTGCATGCTAGTCTTAGCTCTCAATACCAATTGTTTAAGCATAAAACGACAGTAAGCATAAAATACACCTAAATATGCAATTATATATGAAGACGTCGTTTAACATTTGTTTTAATGGTGTACCATGCATTATAGTTTAACTAATAGTACATAAATGTAGATTTTGTGGACCAATTTCATTGCATTGACAATACAATAGATATAAGAACAAACAATGTTTGTTTTTATGTAAATGCCACACTGATTCAAAAAAACACCAAGCAAACTTATTTTTACAACTACTGTAGCAATAATATAATGACTTTTAGCTTGAAAAGAAATGCTTAGTTAATGGGTCTAGACATTTTTAGGTAATAGTTTAGGTTATATAATATTTTTCGGGTCTTATCGGGTTGTCTCAATAACCAGATAAGATAAATAAATCAACCCTAACTCAACCCGATAATAATATCGGGTTATCCGGTTCGGGTCAAACTAATCCGATTAAACCCGACCCGATAACCCTTATCGGGTTCGGGTCGGGTCAACCCGACGCTAGTGACACCAAATGAATCAGTTTAACACAACATCTTTAAGCCTATAATAAATCAGTCTAACGCTAAATGAAAAAACAAAGCTACTCTTCAAAGATAAACTACAATTGATATTTACTCTAGTCTCTAGGGCCAACTCAAGTATTTATTCAAGTAACTAATTCAACCATTTATTCAAGATAAGTCCATGTTTTGGGCCCTTTACTGCCAAGAAATAAAGTTGTAATGTGCACTAGACCACCACAAGGGTACGTTCGGAGCTCCAACAGGTGCCAATGCAATTGTGTGCATCTGTTCTTGTACATGTTTTTGTTAACACAAGCATGCTTAACAAAATGCTATGATTTACACTAAATGCCAAGATTTATGATCAATATTTCAACCATGACTTAAAACCTGACATTAAGTATTTCAACACTTACTGCTAAGTCGATGTGTGAATATCTCCTTCATTTTACCTTACGTTGTCCAAATACAAATCTGTTGCGACGGGCGGTGTACGAAGGGACGGCGGAGGCCGAGTGATTTTGGACCAAGCAAAAACATGAAGATACATAAAAAAAACCCATGAGTGACTAAAACAGCCCCTAGTTACTCAAATAGCCCCAAATTCACAACCTTAAGTGACATAACAGCCCTTAAGTGACTCAAACAGCCCTAAATTAAGTTTCACCATTTTCCTTTTTCGTTAAAAGGCCATTTTTCCAGAACTATGCAAACTATTTACTTTTTTTACCATAACCAAATAATTTATCACAAGTCCTATAACAAATACATGTAATACTCCAAATTAAGCATGGGATGAGAATTAATGCACGAAATATACATGTAATAAGCATCATTTGTAGCAGATAAAACATTATAAGGTTATACAGATTCGGGTTCACATGAACCCTAAATTCAAAAATCACCAAAACAAGAAATTTACACATGTACACCTCAAATTAGTTATGGAATTGAAGATATACGACATTAAAATACCTGATTTGTAGACTAGTGGACTTAAAAATGGTGGTGAATGACTTAGAATTGTAGTCCGTGACTTGGGAGGATGGGGATCCATAGTTGAATTTGAATGGTTGGTGGTTGGCGATGGAGACCAGATGGGGTAAATGAAAAATGAGATGAAAGTATAACTGTTGGTGAACAATGAGGGAATACCCAAATGGAGAGATAATGGAAATGGAGGGAGAATGAAAATTTTTGGTGAAACACTTAGGCGGGACAAACAAAAATATTTAGAGGGAATTACCAAAATTTATCAAAGCCATATAGATCGGTGGCCCAACCCGACTCGACCCGACCCACCTATTTTGCCATATCTAGTTACAACTCATAAGCTTTCTAAGTAATAGACTAGTAAGGACCCCGAGATAACACGGGCTATGTAGTTATCTTGGTCAAAAATCAAATATCATTGTTAAATATCCTAGAGATATCTAAAGTTTTACTTATTTTAAATTTGATAGCTCTAATGAAGTTGTGACTAAAGTATTTGAATATATTAAAATTTTGAGACTCGTGGATAAACTTAAGAACTTCCTCGAGTTGTAATATATAATATGATAATCAAAATGTTCCAATATAAATATTATCGCATTACATGTTTTTTCTTTATATTTAATTTGGCTAAATTGGTCTTCATATTTTTGTGGTTGTTTTGACTCGTCTTATCATTTTAAACATAACCTAGCATCCATCATTGTTAGCGATCGGGAGATTTTCAAATACATATAAGACTAACTAATTTTTTGTTGTTACTCTATCATTGCCCTCAAAGAACTGTCACTATATTATTATACTCAAGTCCATCGTTAATAAGTAACTAAGTAAAAAAACTTTGCGACGTATTTGAGACAGCTAAAAAAATCCATCGCTATGTCGTCATAATTTTGTAGCTAATAGTTTCAACCTAAGTTCGTCACTAACTTCGTCTCTATATGATTACATTTAGCGATAGAATTGTGACTGATGCGTAATTCCTCTCTAATTTTGTTACTGATTTGTCACTATTTTGGTAGCTAATTTATCAAAGCCAAATTTGTAGGTAATTTATCACTAATCCGTCACTATGAACCAATTTTTTGCGACAGACTAATTCAGTCGCTAATTTCCGTCACTGTTGCTCAGTATTCTAGTAGTGGTCTCACCCCTAGGATGAACATCCGAACCCCCCATTGTTTCCATGTGACTGGGACCTTCACCTGAATCAGTTCCAGATGAACTTTCTTCATTAGAAGTTGTCTTGGTTCGGGTCTTAATGATGTTACCACTATCCTGTGCTACTGCTAACCTAGACACAGTAGTGGCAGCCCTTGCCAACATGTCACTCTCCCCCCAGTGACATCCTCATCTCCAACAGTTGGCATAGAACCACTAGCCTGAGGTAGCTCAGTGTTCTTGGTGTTAGTCCTACGTTTATAGGTCTGTTGTTGTTGTTTTGTGGGTGTGTGATGGGTATCAGCTGGGATTGCTGAACCTTCACCCATTTGGGTTTTGGCTAGTGCCAACATTGTTGGAAACAAAGGTGTCACTCTCTCTGAAAAATCTTTTCCAACCCTCATCATATTAGCAAAAACCTTTTTGGTAAGGCAGGGAGTGGGATGAACATTTTTGTGACTTTTCTTTTTTTTTTAAATTGGTTGTCTAAAAAGAGTTGCAAAAACCTTGGATATAGAAAATATTTAGCCGAAGAACTATCCAAGTTCTTAACCATACTATCAAAAATTAATTTTGAGAAATTAAATCTTTGAGTATTTTCAGCCAAACAAATTATAGCAGAAGCTAAATTACTACTAAATTCATTCCATGCAGTGGTCTTTGGACTTAGACACACTAAGACAGTATGAATTAAGAATTTCCACTGAGGAGAAAAATTACCTTTTTGGAACTTTAAAGCATCTGTATATCTCTCATAGCCCATCAGTGCAAGTTTTTCAAAGATTGTAGTATTTGGAAGATTCTCAACTCCGTTAGCATCATCTAGGAGAAGATCTCTTCGAATAGACGCCTCTGTAATGATAATCATCTGCCCATCTACAAGGGCATGGATTTGTGCTTTCCATTAATAGTTTTGACCTTAGCAGACGACCAAAACTGGATAATGTTGGAAGTATATATAGTAGGTTTTACTGTTAATGCAAACTTAATATAGCTTGCATTAAGGAAATCAATGATCTCAGTAAAATCTGTAGACTCATTGGATTTTTCTAAAAAGGCAACATTATTATGAGGTTCGGTAAAAGTTAGGTTCGACATTATGATTTGATTTGGGGGTTTTGCAATTTGACGATTAAAATTCGATTAGGGAGTGGAAGAGAGAGAGTAATGTGTGCATGAATGTGATTGTGTGCAGCAATTGGGGGTTTATACCCTTTAAGTAAAAAGTGATACAAACTACCCTGCACTCCCAACCACTGCTAAAAGGATACCCAGCAGTACAACGTTTCGCTAGCAGTACAATTGTTTACCTAGCAGTACAATAATAATAACTGCATTCAAATATCATAAACTTGTAATAATAACTGCATTCATATATTAAACCAAGTCAAAATAAGTTTACATTTACATAGGCAAAATATATAAAGAAAAGATAAATTAAGACACATATTTACTAGCTTCAATACTTCTGTAAACTTCAACTATTTTCTCTCTTTCTTCTTCTATTTTTTTGTTCCTCTCCTCAATTTTCTTCTGATGCTCCTCAATGACCTCTAAATCTTTCTTGTTCCTTTCTTCAAACATCTTTATACGCTTGTTGTGAATTTCTATCAATGCGTTTTCAACACCATACTGGCCTTCACTACATTTCTCCCAAATATGTTGGGATATGCCAAATTTTTTATATTTTTCAGGCATTGGTAGAGGAGAATCATCCCTTGGGCGTTTGTTTTTGTTGGAAGAAGGAGTTGAAGAGGAGTCAGCCATTGAAATTTGAAATTTATTTTCTAATGAAAATATCAAAGGAGTTGTATATGAACGGTTGATTATGAACGGTTTTCCATGTCGAGTTGTACAAATAGGCTAGAGAGGTATACGAACGGTTCCCAATACTTTAGGCGGGAAGAGGGACCATCGAGAGGCGCCAAAAGTAAACAGATGGATAATATTGATCGGATTTGGTTTGTGTTTGGTTTGGATTTGACTAGTGTAGTTGATCTAGAAGTGTGTTTGGTGTTGGATTGACTAATTGACTTTTTCATTAGGGTAATTGATATTTTCTATATTAATGATGTTTAATGTAATTTGTGTGCTAACTTTAATGACTAATTGACTTTTTCATTAGGGTAATTGATATTTTCTAGTACATGTTTAATGTAAATACATGCTTTAATAACTATAGCAGTCTGAATGTGTTTGTGTGTGAGATGTGTTTGAGAAGTATGGGTATATTTAGGCCACTTCCAACAATAACTCCGCCTTAACAAATTAAAATTAAAATTCAAATTCAAACGTAAGATAAAGTACAACATATTAACGCTGCGTTAACGCAGGTTAGCCCCAACAATTAAAATTCAAAGTCACGTTAATAAAACGTATGCATTTGTACCCTATAAATACCAATGCTTCTGAAGCACAATTCACACAGAAACACATTCCAAACTTCTCAAATACTCAAGATCCAAGCAACTCAAATTCAAGATGTCTTCCAGAAAAGATTTCGGGCAACAATTTCCAAGCCCACCTCGCCAAAAGGATTTTGGCCAACAATTTCCAAGCCCACCTCGCCAAAAGGATTTTGGCCAACAGTTTCCAAGCCCACCTAGCGAAAATGAAAAATTCCATACTCCACCCGAGCATATCTTTCCGGTTTTCCAACCGGAAAATTTTTCGGTGAATAATCAACCTGAAAATGAACCGGTGCAAAATCCACCGGTTCCCAACCAAGACCCAAATCCGTTTGGGTTAACAGAGGAACAACTTAGGCAAGAGGAAGCAGATATACAAGTCCTCCTGGAAATGGAAGCACTTGAAAGAGAAGAGGAAGCTGATCGTTTGGAGTGGCAAGCCAGGGAGGATGAAGAACGTAGGCAAAGGTGGGAGTCTGGTTTTTTCACACCTTCCGAATCCTCTGAAGATGGTTACCCAGATTCAAATGATAGTTTTTATTAATCGTTCGTTGTTTATGTTAATCGTATGTTGTTTATGTTAATCAATCGTTGTTTATGTTAACGTAGTTTTTATTTGACATTTAATGTATTTCTATTTCATTTTTTATGTATTTCTATTTCATGTTTAATGTATTTGTATTTGATACTTTAGAAAACGTTAAAGTTTTTATAAAATGTCTGATTTTGGCCCTTTAACGCAACGCTGCGTTATGCGTTGTAAAGGGTCTTATAGGATAGAAATCCACGCGTTTTTTAAGATGAGTTTGAATTTGAAATGGATACAAATATATCCCGCCCAAGCTAGATTCTTTTATTTTCAATTTATAAATTGAATTGAATTTGAATTGAATTGATAAATTTTAAATATATCCCGCCCTTTTGTTTAATTTGAATTTGAAATTTTAAATTTTAAATATCCCGCTCGTTATTAATATGTTGTACTGTTACTTTACGTTTGAATTTGAATAATACTCGTACGGTTACTTTTACTTTCAATCTGATTTTTAAAATAGCCTCCAACGGCTAGTTTAACGGCTTTCCACTATCAAAGCCACTTTCACAACACTTCGTTTTCTCACACAACTTCTTATAAAACTCTCTCGCAAGTATCACTAATTTTAACACAAACACTGTGGCTAAAAAATTAACTAGCAGAGGTGCAAAAGACTATCCTCACCCGATTACATACGCAATGAACAAGAAAAAGAACACAAATTGATTAACAATTTGCTAGGTGAGATAACTCGTATTATATGCTACAGATGCATAATTGTGCTGATCCAGAGGTTGAAAGGTTGCGTGAGTTGCCTCAAGACCATCCAGCTATCAGGGTCGGTCTAGAAATTAAACTCTTTTAAGAAATGATGAAACAGGGTCGAAAGGTTGCGTGAGTTATTGTTGGGTGTGTTGATCATGTACAAACATATCATCTCGGATCATTCGTTAAACATCTCGTATACAACCATATCATCTCGGCTCATTCGTTAAACATCTCGTGTATAACCATATCATCTCGGCTCATTCGTTAAACATCTCGTATACAACCATATTATCTCGGCTCATTCGTTAAACATCTCGTATACAACCATATCATCTCGGCTCATTCGTTAAACATCTCGTATACAACCATATCATCTCGGCTCATTCGTTAAACATCTCGTGTATAACCATATCATCTCGGTTCATTCGTTAAACATCTCGTATACAACCATATTATCTCGGCTCATTCGTTAAACATCTCGTATACAACCATATCATCTCGGCTCATTCGTTAAACATCTCATATACAACCATATCATCTCGGCTCATTCGTTAAACATCTCGTGTATAACCATATCATCTCGGCTCATTCGTTAAACATCTTGTGTATAACTAAAACTCAGTTAATTAAGGGTGAGTGTGTTAAAGCTGACGTTGCAGTTTGTTAAAGTTTAAAGCTGAGTTATTGTTGGGAGTGGTTAGAGTATTTCCTTTTGTTTTGTCGGTGGATTTTAGCGTGACTTAATCTTAATACAGCCAATTTTGTCCATATAATATTCAACTACGGATAACTGATACCCGCGGGGAAACCCGAAAAACCGATGGATAATATTAATCGGGTATCCGGTGGGATATGGGGCGGGTACGGGTATATTATAAACGGGTTCGGTTATGGGTATACTAAAACCCGCCCCGAACCCGAACCGTTGCCATCCCTATTTACCGGCTATAGCCGGATTTCACCGCCACGTCATCACCATTAGGCTTTTTTTTTTTTACAAATCTTGCCACGTTAGCTATAGTTAAACCAAATCACAAATTCAATATTCAACCTGCGATTATTAAGATAGTACTCTATAAAATTTGTAAACACACACAAAAATGGGTAGTAGTTTGTACTGTTGATGTGATGGTTGCACAGTATGATACATTTGCGATTATTAAGATAGTACTCTATAAAATTTGGAGCCAAAATTTTGATTTATTCAAGTTTATGCTTTAATTAACAGGTTCAAAGGCAAAATTTTCAAATAATTCAATTGTTAATTTCAAATTACAACTTGGAGGCAAATTTTTGGATCGAAATTTTTTGAATCACAACGATTCATATTCTTGGTGTATAGCCTCTTTTCTCTCCTTAAAAAAAAGACTGCAAAGAAAAAACAAAAATCAAATCTTCTATCACCATTACTCTCCAAGCTAAGCCATAATCATTTTCTTTTACCCTTTGTTGCTCAAGAGTCATGGAAACTGAACCCATTGTTGATAACCATACTTTGCTTCCTCCTGATCATATTGTACATGATGATAACGCCTTAGAATATGAATCCGAAAAGTATTCTGATGAAGAAGATATAGATGAGCCTGTAACCAACCAAGCAGCTGAGATACTAGCTAAGAGGGGCTCAACCAGGCTAGTAAAGTTTCGCGCGAAGCATGACAAACCTGGTGCAATAAAGCTCAAGGTAACCTTCGATGCATTCGGTAGGGTAACAGGGGAAAAAAGAGCAGTGTTTGTGAGTTTTTTAGGAGATGTGGCTCGTGAGCAGATAGGTGTGAAGATTCTACACTGGAAGAAGGTGAATAAAGAATCAAGAGATAAACTATGGGATGAAATCTTGGTACATATATACTATTTTGTAACCCAGTACTACATAAGTTTATGTATGCAGTTACATTATGTGCAACTAATTAACAACATTGTGTTAATCTTTTCAGAAATTTTTTGTTGTTGATGTGAAATACAGAAAATTGATAATGATTCGTCTTGGTAAAATGCTAAGGAATTACAGAAGGAAGCTCAAATTCAACTACATTTTGCCCAACCTAAATACACCTTCCAAACTGAATGAAGTCCCGGACTTGTATAATACAATAATGAAATCAGAAGACTGGGTCGAGTATGTTAAATACACGACCACCGAAGCATACAAGGTTTTAATTAGTCATCTTTAATTAAGTGTATATGTCATTTTATTATTTTCAGTTTGCAGCATTACCGCATCTAAACGCCTTATGATTTTGTGTTTTTAGGAGAAATCTGAGAAAGGTAAAATGGCGTGTTCCCAAAATATTTATCAGCATAAAATGGGACGAGGTGGATATGCTTATGCCAAAGAGAAAATGGTAAGATTACACAATGTTTGTTTTACCAATTAAGAGACGATCAGTATGAGAAATGAATCTGTTTACATTGCCCAATTTGCACATTTGCATTAATACCTTCATATTTTCGATTATCTTGGTTTAACTGTACATGTGTAAGTATCCTCATATTTTCGTTTATCTTGGTTTAACTTTACATGTGTATGCATTTGATGTTTATTAGATCCAAAATAAAGAGATTGAAGCGGATGAAGAACCCCCCCCCCCCCGGTGATGTAATGTGGGTGAAAGGAAGGGTAAACAAAGACGGCGAATACCCAAATGATGATATTAAATCAAAGGGAGATGAACTTGTAAGTTTGACTGCTAATTCTATTATTATGCTTATATAGCAGCAACATTAACTGTGTACTAGCAGTAGTAGCTTGTATACCAGCAGTTACTCTAACAGCATCAAGAAGACTTTTAATCCCAACATTTCCTATATTTTTTGTGCAGAAAGAAGCTGATGACAAGATCAAGGAAGGAACCTCGAGTTTTGATGATGGCACTGATGCCATGACATTTGTATTTGGTAAGGAAAAGGGCGGTTATGCCAGAGGAGTGGGAGGTGCAGTAACATACAAAGAGTATTTTGGCCTTCCTCGAAGAAAACAAGAAGCCGATGAAAAAATTGCCTTACTTCAAACTCAACTGGATAATGAGAGACGCGAGCGTGAAGAAAAAGATAAATTGATCAAGAAATTGTCCGCCGAGATGACCGAAAAAGATGTGCAGGTCAATAAATTATCCGGTGAGGTGGAAAACACAAATAAAGTGCTTGCTCAAATTCTGCAACAGTTGAATGATAAAGGAATGAATATAACTCTGCCAACTGAACCATCACCAATAGCCTCAGTTGTAAGCCATTTTTTATGTTGTTAACAATTTCATTTTCTAATGCTAACACCACTGATGCTAATGATACTAGGCATTGAACATAAACTGATGAGTGACTGCATTTCTTAATTTATATTGCAGGTGACTCCAATGGCCATTGACAATATTGCAGGTGACTCCAATGGCACTCAGACAAGTGGTGTTGTAAGTCCTAAAGATGCGGGAATTGAGGAGAAATCCAATGGCCTTGAAACTTCTAAAAAGGTAACGGAAACAATGGTAAGTATAGTAATAAAAGATCGCCCTTTGATTTTTGAATTTTACATACATGATCGACTAATGTACCGTGTTTTATATATACGTATAGGAACCTGCTGCTAAAATTGTCAGGCCTAAGCATAACCTTAAGTCACGACGAAACGGGTCTCCAGATTCCCAATCGCTACAAAATGTGTCGTCTCCAACACAACCACTGCCAACAGTATGTATTTCAACATGTTTCTTGTTACTCTTTTGTTTAAATAATGTAACGTGTTTTATATATACATATAGGAACTTGCTAAAACTGTCGGACCCAATAAGCCAAAGCAAAAGAAGCAACAAAACGGGTCTCTAGATTCCCAATCGCAACAAGATGTGTCTCTAACACAAGCACTGCCAACAGTATGTATTTCAACATGTTTCTTGTTATTCTTTTGTTTAAATAATTTCTGATATATACATAAAAATTCTTTTTTTTAGACACTTAAGTGCAAACTGTGGATTATAAAGCAAAAAATATTGTTTTTTGGGTACCGTATACCAGTCTCATGGAAAGAAGTGCTTGCATAACCGACCACTCCCAAGTGATTGCTACAAAGTGTCGATTGATGAATCATTAGTTGATGCAGCATGCGTACCGGACGTAGCAAATAATGGGTTAAAAATAGTTAAGAATGTTAAAGGTAGTTTCGTTGCATGGCCAAAGGATCAAGTTATTTTTGAAGAGGTGGTACGTACATGTGTTTTTTCAACCTACATATATATAATTATTCATATGTAATTCAATGTTTGATAGAAGCGTCTTTTGTTTACTACAGGTTACACCAACAAACCATGTGACTAAATGTGTACCACAGGCACCATCGAAGAAACAATATATATCTGCTAACGACTTAAGGCAAACTGCTAAGGGGGTGAAGGTTCAAAAGTCTTTAGATATTTGATTAATTAAGTACGACATTACAATTGTATATTCTGTCCAGTTATATACATTCGAGTTTAATTCAATTTGAAATTTCTTGTGGTTTTTAATATTGTTTTATATATAATATATATACTCATTCCAGCAGCACTAGCATAGTACTAGCAGCAGTAACTCTACTTCAGCAGGACTACCTTAGTACTAGCAGTAGCAACTCTGCTCCAACATTATTGGTCACTCTTTGTTTAATTCGATGTGTGACTAAATAGTACCAAAGGCCACACAAACTAAAAATTCATGTGACCATTGGATGAACAATAGTCACGCAAAATACAAATTTCTTCACTTTAAACAGCATATGGTTACACTTATCAACACTTTTGGCCACTTTATGCTTAATTCCAGCAGCACTAGCATAGTACTAGCAGCAGTAACTCTACTTCAGCAGGACTACCTTTGTACTAGCAGTAGCAACTCTGCTCCAACATTATTGGTCACTCTTTGTTTAATTCGATGTGTGACTAAATAGTACCAAAGGCCACACAAACTAAAAATTCATGTGACCATTGGATGAACAATAGTCACGCAAAATACACATTTCTTCACTTTAAACAGCATATGGTCACACTTATTAACACCCTTGGCCACTTTATGCTTAATTGTATGTGACTAAATACCCAAAACAAGCATGCTTTGTGTGACTAAATATTATAAAAGGCCACACAAACATAAAATTCAAGTGGCCATTGGATGATCAATAGTCACACAAAATACAAATTTCTTCACTTTAAACAGCATATGGTCACACTTATCAACACTTTTGGCCACTTTATGCTTAATTGTATGTGACTAAATAACCAAAACAAACATGCTTTGTGTGACTAAATATTACAAAAGGCCACACAAACAAAAATTCATGTGGCCATTGGATGATCAATAGTCACACAAAATACACATTTCTTCACTTAAAACAACATATGGTCACACTTATTAACACTTTTGGCCACTTTATGCTTAATTGTATGTGACTAAATACCCAAAACAAACATGCTTTGTGTGACTAAATATTACAAAAGGTCACACAAACTAAGAATTCATGTGACCATTAGATGATCAATAGTCACACAAAATACACATTTCTTCACTTAAAACAGCATATGGTCACACTTATTAACACTTTTGGCCACTTTATGCTTAATTGTATGTGACTAAATACCCAAAACAAACATGCTTTGTGTGACTAAATATTACCAAAGGCCACACAAACTAAGAATTCATGTGACCATTGGATGATCAATAGTCACACAAAATACACATTTCTTCACTTTAAATAGCATATGGTCACACTTATTAACACTTTTGGCCACTGTTTTTTAAATTGTATGTGACTAACTCGAAAAAAACAACACACGCTGTGTGACTAAATCATCACAAACGTCACATTTATTATATTTTCATGTGGCCATAGGATGGGAAATAGTCACACATACTGATGAATCCAACAAAACTTGTGCCTAATTAGTCACACATATTCGAGTTTTGGTCACTCTTTTTCAATGAAAACGGCCACAAACTAAACAATGTGACCATATGATACCTACGGTGGCGCGACTTTTCGTCACACACACCCAAAAAAATGTGTGTGACTATATGCATATAGTCACGCATTTTGGGTGTGACGAAAGCCACATTTTGTACCAGTGTATGCTATATAGCACTTTGGCCATTATGATTATTTGAGTATGTATGCTTAGCCTAGAGCTAGTATATGTACTATATTGTTTTGCAGGGAGCATATGGATGCATCCTAGAGAATCTGTATCTGTATCTGGTGATTGGTAGGTGTGTGTTCCTACACCCCATTACATTTTGGTACATTGTGAGCTAGCTACTCCATGTACAACTTTAGAACTAACGGTATATGATTTGTGATATGATTGTGATATGATTATTTGGCCTATTGATGTATCATGCTTAGGCAGTTGGGTAATGCACTCCGATCCTATATTGATTATATTTGTTATGCACTCTGATTCAGTATCTGATTCATATTCGTTTCGTATTCTGTTTCATCTGACATTTTCTCAGTAGGCTCTTTCCCTTTCTTTGATTTGACATAATGTGATCCGTATTCGTTTCGATTATCTTATTATCAGTTATTTGTTTATATCTATTCACTGAGCGTTAGCTCAGCCGCATTTCTTTTCCTGCGGCAGGTGTTAGGTTGGAAGCTGGGATTGAGTGAAGAGTGCATAGGAGCTTTTAGTGGACTACCCTGACGATAGTTAACCTTTTGCTTCTGGATTAGACTTAGATTTACTTTCAGTTACATTTAGTTTGGAATTGTATTCTAGTTTTGGAACTCACTATGTATAGAGTTAGTATTTCATTATTAGTTATAGAATACCTTTGTTATCATTATTAATTAAGACGTTTGCTTGCGTTTATTTTGTTCTGATTGACACCATAATGTGACATTCTGACCCTTGTCGGGTTGGGGTGTTACATCATCATTCCCGACTACCACCAAGGCTTCTCCAAAGTAGGCGCTATCGTCGTCATCAGAAGAATCAGAATCCTAATCATGCTTTCCTTACTTGACGAACCCACTTGACTTCTTCATTAGACAGTCTCTCTTCAAATGACCCTCCGAATGACATATGAAGCACTTGAGTTTACCAGTTCCACCCGTGACTTGAACTACAAACTTTCACCAGAATGAGCTTTCCTTGAATGATCTGACCCTCCCCTTACATATAACCCGTCACCAGTTTCTTCCTTTGTGCCTTCAGTTCATTTCTTCAACTCCATTGAATTTAGAGTCGCCAGAACATCCTCCATTGTCAAGGATTCCCTCCCATACAACAATGTTTCCACAATGTATTCTGTTGAGGCAAATAATGTTCTAAAAACCTTATTTATATCTTTCGACTACTTCACGTTTTGAGGATGACAAAATGTGAAATCACGTTACGTTAAAATTAACGTAAACAAGTTTTTAATTTGAAGATCCCGTTTCTACGCAAACCACTCTAGAATAAATTTACAAACTTGACAAATGATCCAAGAAGTAAATTTTGGTTTTAAGACTTCACATTTTAATGTGACAAAACATTTTTTTGAAAAATATACATGACAAATTATTTTTGAATATTTAAGAAATGTTTTAATGGAAAAATAAGTTTAAATTACATAACAGCTATTTTCCCCCCAAAATCAGCTCCAAACTTCCCCAAATAAGTTTTCACCAGAAAAGTCAAAAACTGGAGCGTCTTTGTCTGGGACGGATCCACGGTTCCACTAAACTTAGTGGAGCCGTGGGTGATTTAGTGGAGCCGTCCCTCTGTAACGGCCAGATTTTTTCTACCTATAAATACCAGCCCTATTCACAGTTTTTGGGCATCCTTTTTCAAACAGAACTTTCTGAGTTCAAAACCCTCTTCACACATTCTTTCTTTGATCATTTAGATTAGTTTTTCTTTTGTTTAATAGTGATCCTATCATCCCATCAAGTGATCCTCTTCATTCCTCTTCAATAGCAAGAGAAGAACACAAAGTATCCAAGAAGATACAAATTGTTATCATTCCTCTTCAATAGCAAGAGAAGAACACAAAGTATCCAAGAAGATACAAAGTGTTATCATTCCTCTTCAAGTGCAAGAGAAGAGCTCAAAGTATCCAAGAAGATACAAGAGTTATAGTTGTTAGGTTTATTGTAACATTTGTTACATCCTTGATTGTATCATAGCATACATCAAGATTATTTTTCTTTTGTGAGAGTGTGAGTGAAGATCATTGTGATCTTAAGAGATAGTGAAGATCTCTTGAAGCCATTGGGCTTGTGTGATTGATCAAAGGATCTAGAGTAGATAGAATAGGTTGAGTGAAGTGAGAGTTGATCATTTTGATCGTGTTGAGATTTTGGTGATCTATTGAAGCCATTGGGCTAGTGTGTTTGATCAAGTGGATCGTGGTAGATTGGTGCTAGCTAAGATTAGCACTCGACATCTAGCTTAGTGTCTGAAATAGGATAATCGACGTGTACGGTTTTCTCCGCCTTAAGGGAGGTTGTTGACATAGTGCTTGAAACTCTCGAGTGTGGTACTCGGGGAGTGGAGTAGGGCGAAGAGGTGCTTCGTAGCCGAACCACTATAAATCCTTTGTCCCGGTTTGATCTTTCCAAGTTTTCTCTTTACTTACTTTAATTATTATTAGTTAGTTTAGTGTGTAGTTTATATTGGTGTTGATTGATTACAAATAAGATTCGAATCAAGGTTTTCAATTAGTAGACTTTTAAGAAGTTTTCAAAAGAGCTTAAAAACCGGTAAAACTATTCAACCCCCCTTCTCGTTTTCCACAATTGGTATCAGAAGCCACGTCAGTCAAGATTTTAAAGTATATTGTATTTTAAAACTTGAATCGATCAATGGATTCCGACAAATATCTAGAAGGGCAATCTATGCAAAGACCACCACTTTTCGAAACCGATTGTTTTATTTATTGGAAAACAAGATTTGAAACGTATGTGAAATCAAAAGACATTGATCTTTGGCATGTTATTACCGAGGGTGACTTTAAACCGATTCAAATGAATCCGGAAACTAAAAAGGATGAAATAGTTTCTTATGATAAACAAAGTGATGAACTTAAAAAAAAAAAAAACTAGCTAAAAGCAATGAGGCTAAAATGATGATTTACAATGCTTTGCCTAAAAAGGAATTTGAAAGAATTTTCATGTGTAATACGGCAAAAGAAATTTGGAAAACTTTGTTAGTCACTCACCAATGTAATAATCAAGTCAAAGAGAACAAGATTGATCTTCTTGTTCGTCAATATGAACAATTTTCCATTTCGAAAGATGAGTTAATAGATAATGCTTTTGCTAGATTTAATACTATTATCACTAGTCTTAAAGCACTTGATGAAGGTTACTCTAGCAAGAATTATGTTAGGAAGTTTCTTAGGGCTCTACATCCTAAATGGAGAGCAAAGGTCACCGCCATTGAAGAGTCAAAGGACTTGGCGACATTGTCACTCGATGAACTAACAGGAAACTTGAAAGTTCACGAGATGATAATCAAGAAAGACTCAGATATAGTTAGAGGCAAAAGTGAGAGAGTTAGATCTCTAGCATTAAAGGCTAAGAAGGAGTCTAGTGATGAGGAATGTTCGAGTTCCAATAGTGAAGATGAAGAATATGCATTAGCGGTTAGGGACTTTAAGAAGTTCTTTAGGAGAAGAGGTAGGTTCGTTAGGCAACCTCGTGATGAAAAGAAGACATCACAAAAGAACCGAGTTGAAAAGAATGGGACAATTGATAGGAGATGCTTTAGATGTGGAGATCCTAATCATCTCATAGGAGAATGTCCTAAACTACCGCAAACCAACAACCAACGAGCTTTCATAGGAGGCTCTTGGAGTGATAGCGGTGAAGAAGAAGAGAAGAAGCCCAAGGACGAAACATGCCTAATGGCTCAAGCTTCTCACGAGGTACATTACGACTATCCTGATTATCTTGATGATAATTCGTCAATAGAAGAGAACACACTAAATGACGAATATAATAAACTATGCAAAGTTAGTTCTAAAATTTTAGGTAGAAACAAATCACTAAAATTGAAATTACACGAACTTGAAATGGAAGTTTTAGAACTAAAGAATCAAGTCAAAAGACTTGAGAAAAATAAAGAAGTAGATGTAGAATGCAAGTCATGCATAAGCCTTCGAGTAGAAAACGAAAAACTCAAAGAAAATGTATTTAGGATCAGTAGGTTTGAAAAAGAAACAGATAATGTTTCAACAAGTAAAACAGAAAAGGTAGAATCTGTCAAACCCACAAATTCTGCCAAAACATCAGACGGCACCACTAAATGTACACACGGAACCATTAAAGTTAATGGTACCGTGGTACCTTGGGTTGCTGAAGACAGAACTGAGTCTGATTTGAAAAATAATCCAAGTTCTAAACCAAGTCACATAGTTGTAAATGGTACCAAGGTATCTGTTGCTAGTATAAAGGAAGCCAAAAGATTTTACAAGTCGTTATCAACCCCCAGACACAACTTTGTAAAACCCGATGCTAGGTCTAAGACACCTCCACCTAGAAAAACAAATTCCCCTAAACCTCGGTCAAGAACTCCTCTACCGAGACGTAACTCTAGAAGACAAAGTTATCCAAGTAACTATCCCGTAACTCGGAATGACCGTCATCTACAAAGTTACTTACCATGGGAAATTTGTCCTCCGTTCCAACATCCCAACCAAATGCAACTAATGCATGGGATGTTTAATGCTAACAAATTTGGACCCATGAGATATTGGGGACCAAATCTTTGAATGTTTGTCTTATTCAATAGATATGCTTGGGAATCGACTTGGAGCCTGACGAATGGGTCAAGGATAGTGGATGCACTAATCATATGACGGATAATCGAAGTCTTTTTTCATCATACAAAGCATACAACGGAGGTAATGTCACTTTCGGTAGCAAACTTAAGGGCAACATTATTGGCAAAGGTACGATCACTCAAAACTCCCTCACTATTAAAAATGTAGAGCATGTAGACAACCTAGGATTTAACTTACTTAGCATTAGTCAAATGATAGATAATAAATGTAGAGTTATATTCTTCGAAGAGGGTAGTGAGATCATTAAGGATGGTAAAACCATAGGCAAGGGAGTTAGGAGAAACAGCTTATTTGTCATGAAAATAGGAAATAAGCCTCAGGATAGGATATGCTTAACAACCATAGATGATAATTCCACTCTATGGCATAGGAGGTTAGGTCACGCCAATATGCGATTGATACAATCATTGGCGTCTAAGGAACTAGTTAGAAACCTACCTAAGATTAAGTTTGATAAACATTTTTGTGACGCTTGTAAAGTTGGAAAACAAGCTCATTCTAGTCACAAAGCTAAGAATATGGTCTCGACCTCTAGATGCCTAGAACTACTTCACATGGACTTATTTGGTCCATCCGCCGTACGAAGCTACGGAGGAAACTACTACACCTTAGTGATAGTTGATGACTACTCTAGGTATACTTGGACTAGATTTCTTAAGAATAAGACACAAGCCTTTGAAGAATTCGAGGTCTTTAGTAAGAAAGTTCAAAATCAACTAGGATGTACAATAGTTTCCATTAGGACGGATCATGGTCGGGAATTTGATAATGAAGTGCAATTTGGAGCATATTGTGATGCTAATGGTATTACACATAATTTCTCAGCTCCACGCACTCCACAATCAAATGGGGTAGTTGAGCGGAAAAATCGTACTCTACAAGAAATGAGTAGAACGATGTTGAATGAACAATCAATGCCGCAAAAGTTTTGGTGTAATGCGGTGGACACCTCAACTTATATTCTTAATAGGATTCTAATTAGACGTATCTTAGGAAAAACCCCATATGAAATCATGAAAGGTAGAAAATCTACTCTTGATTACTTTAGAGTGTTTGGAAGCAAGTGCTTCATACTTAACACTAAAGACTACCTCACCAAGTTTGACCCAAAGTCTTACGAAGGTGTTTTCCTAGGTTACTCCCAAAATAGTAAAGCCTATGTAGTCCTAAACAAAGAAACCATGAAAGTCGAAGAATCACTCAACGTGACATTCGATGAAAGTCCTCCACCAACTAAGACATCACCCTTGGTGGATGATGACTTAGATGAGGATGAAGCCATTAAGGTCAATGGCAAGAAACCTTTAGAAGATGACATTGAGGATGAAATAGTTGAAGTTGACGAAGTTGTCAACATTAAGGAATCCAAGAACCATCCTATTTAAAATGTCATAGGAAACCTAAACCAAATAACCCTTAGGTCACAAGCCCAAAACAAAAGTAATTTCTTTTGTTTTATATCAACCGTAGAACCTAAGAATGTAAGTGAAGCGATCAAGGATGAAAGTTGGGTGATTACCATGCAAGAAGAACTTAATCAATTCACCGCAAACCAAGTTTGGGATTTAGTACCTGCACCTAAGAATCAAACAATCATAGGAACTAAGTGGGTGTTTAGGAATAAGCTCGACGAAAATGGCGTCGTAACTAGGAATAAGGCAAGGTTGGTAGCACAAGGCTATTACCAACAAGAGGGAATAGACTATGATGAAACCTATGCACCCGTAGCTAGATTAGAGTCCATTAGGATACTCCTTGCCTATGCATGTGCCTTTGACTTTAAATTGTACCAAATGGATGTGAAAAGTGAATTCCTAAATGGTTATATCAATGAGGAGGTATACGTTGCACAACCTCCGGGATTCGTTGATTTCGAGAAACCGAATCATGTTTATAAACTCAAGAAAGCTTTATATGGTCTCAAACATGCTCCAAAAGCTTGGTACGACAGAGTAAAAGCATTCTTGATCGAACATGAATATACCATGGGAGTGGTAGATAACACGCTTTTCATAAAGAAACGTAATTCACATCTCATCATTGTTCAAATATATGTTGACGACATCATATTTGGCTCAACTTTTCCAGGATTGTGCGATGATTTCTCTAAAATCATGCGCGACAAGTTTGAGATGAGCATGATGGGCGAATTAAATTTCTTCCTTCGTTTACAAATTAAACAAATGGAAGATGGTATCTTCTTTAACCAATCTAAGTATAGTAAGGAAATGCTTAAGAAGTTTAGTTTAGAAGAGTCTAAGCCCATGAAAACTCCCATGTCCATGGAAATAAAACTCATGAAAGATGAAGAATGTGAGTCATGGATAGCACTAAGTATAGAGGTATGATAGGAAGTTTACTATACCTCACGGCAAGTAGGCCCGATATCATGTTTAGTGTCTGCCTTTGTGCTCGCTTCCAAGAGGATCCCAAAACCTCTCACCTTGAAGCGGTTAAGCGTATCTTCCGATACATTAAAGGTACTATACACTTGGGATTATTTTATCCCAAGGGGACCGATGTAGAAACTGTTGTCTATGCCGACTCTGATCATGCGGGAGATTATGTGGATCGAAAGAGTACGAGTGGCGTTTGTACCTTCATGGGTTGTTGTCTAACTTCTTGGTTCTCCAAGAAACAAACGGCTCTTGCTATCTCCACGACCGAAGCCGAATATGTAACACCCCAACCCGACAAGGGTAAAGATATCACAATAATGGATTCATATCAGATCAAAACAGAGCATACATCTACAGTAATACAAAAATCTCAAAGGATTACAATTGAAATACTGAATCTACAAGATTACAAAGAAAACTTTCAAAACTAATTCTAAACATCATGTCTCCTATCCAATTCTAATCCAGAATAGCTACCAAGCCTTCTAAGTCCAGAGGTACACTCTCACTCATCCCCAGCTTCCTACTAAAACCTGCCGCAGGAAAAGAAATGCGGCTGAGCTACGAGAGCTCAGTGAACAGATATATAGATGACAGAAACAATAGCAGAGAACAATACAGAAACAAATCAGAAATACAGATTATACAGATACAGAATTAAAGTGAAAGATTAGGAAAGGAGTAAGGGTAAAAGAAAAGAAATGAGAAAGGGATAATGCACAAACCAGGTTTAGGGAAATACAGAAATCCATCACGAGCCCAGAGATAACAGATAATATCATAACAGAGTAATCATATAATAATCCAGAGGGGATACCTCTCAAGTAACAGATAATATGAGGGGTGACCTCATGTATCAAATCGGAGTGATCAGCTCCCAGATATATGTGAAAGACGTGTATCGCACACACCATCAGTCACCAGATATAATAACAAACATATAACATAAACAGATAACAGATAACAGATAACAGAGTCAGAACTAGGATGCATCCATGCGCCCCTGTGGCTAGAAACTCCTTAACACACCAGATAAAATAAATCAGGGACGGGACAGGTCATCACTCTCCTGCCCTAGAGTCATGCCATCGGTGCATCAATGACATGGACATGAAACCCTCATGCCTAGTGATTGGCTCGGATATCAGACTGTGGTCAAGGTTAGATGTCATATAATAAACAGAGTCACATCTAAGGGTTCATGGCAGAAGGGTCATGTCAACAATTCAGATTAAGATAATAAGGTTTAAATCAGAGTTTATCAGATTAAGTTTAATATCAAAGCTTAAGTTCAGATTAAAAGGTTTATTTCCAATAGTCCAAAAATATATCAAAGGTTAATGATTACAAAATTTATAGCAATAATCCATTTCAGAAGTTCCTGTCAAAAGTTCATTTAAATCAATCCTTTAATAATGGTTTTCATTGAAATTATCTTATGAAATAGTTTTCATAAAAAAATGGTCTTCCAAAACGTTTAGTAACTTCCATTTCCAAGTGGTATCGCTTCTTTTTAAAATAGCTTTTCTTAAACAGTTTCATATGTAGTTTAATAAAGGTTCAAAATCAATTAGGTTCAGATAAGGATTTAACAGGTTAAGGTTTACCAAAATCAAATCAAAGTTTACAACAGATATATCAGGTTAAGGTTCAGAACAAGGTTCACAGATCAGATTCAATTAAAACTCACAAATTCAGGGTTCAGAACAAGAGATCAATCAGAGTTCAGGAAAAAGGTTCAGAATACAAGAATCATAGCAGAGGTTCAAACAAAAGGTTTAAGACAAACAGATCACAACAAAGATCCACAACAGAAGGGGACATAACAACGGTATAGGGAATCCTAATAAGGAAAATGAAATACTGAGAGAAAAGGGAAAGAAACACCCTTACTGAAATAGGGCAGAATATCTGTACCTTATTAGCACAGCAGAAATCAAACAAACAAACACAGAACACTGATCAAGACTTCTCCTTCTTCACACCTAAGGAAGAGGAAGACAGAATTACTAAAGTTCCTTATTCAGATTATTCCTTTTAGTTTATCTCTTCATTTTATGTACTTTCTATTTTTAGTAACTTTCCAGATTTAGTAAGTTCCCATAATTAGCAGGTTTTCCATAATTACCATATATTGTCATTTCAGATTAGGTTGAACCTTTATTCAAAGATTATTATGGAATACAGTACATTTTATCAAGTTACAGAAGTTTAGGGTTTTAAATGACAATTATACAGAGTTTAGAGTTTTAAATGTAACTTCATTAATTTCCAAGGTCATTTGTGAAAATACTTTAAGTTACAGAATTATATACTCATTTTATTCAGAATTACATTTTATTCCCTTAAGTTTCACAATTTACAGATTACACCCCTTTAGTTACATAATTTACAAAACCAATCTTATAATTACATATTTTACAAATTAAACCCTACAATATCCATAATTACCAACCAAGCACATTATATTTCAAATTTATAGAATATACCATCAGAAGTTAGTACTTTACATATTTGACCCCTCAGAATTCAGAATTTATATATTTAACCCTTTAAGTTTACAAAACATATATATATTAAGTCATAATTCATAACAATTACATAATTAGCCCAAAAATCCTCAAAGTTACAAAACAACCTTTTTATATCAGTATTAACACACAACAACTTCAGAATTCCAGATTTACACTTTTGGTCCCTCACATTTAATTAATTCCAATTCGTAACCCTAATTTGCCAATAATTCATTATTATGCAATATTTACACTTAGGACCCCAAAGTTATATTTTTACCACATTCTTACAGATGTATATGATCTTACAAAAATATCCCAGAAGTTTCAAAGTTGGCAAAACAGGTCCTTTTACTTTTATCTTTAAATTGGTAAGACTTTTTAAAAACAATTTCAAACCCTACTTTTTACCAATCATTGAACCATCATTAATTCATCATTGAAACACATTAAATGATCAGAATTTCATCCAAGAACCCTAACCCTAGTTACCCCGATTTTCCTTTTATTTTATTTCTTTGTTTTCATGAAATCCGGTTTATACAATAATTCACCACGTTAATTTTAGGCCTCCAAAAATCAAACTCATATTTTTCCCAGATCATATGACTCATAAGGAACCCACGAAAAATAATGAACATGCCCAGAAAAATCGTTTAACATATATTGCATATTTACGTACGTTTTAGAAATTAAAATTACAACGACTTGATTTAGGCTACTATAATTCGATCTATCATTTTTCCCAGGTCTAATACATCATAAGAGGTCTAAATAAAATAGCTATCATGTCCAGAAATTCGGATTACATATTATTGTGATTTACGTGTTCTATAACCATTATATTTTCATACGCATAGAATAGCATGCATGGATCGATTTACATATTTTATATGAGTCATATAACATCTAAAGATCTCAGGAAAATTTCCATATCAATTTTAAAATGTTTGGTTTAGTCGCAAGAATTATTACCTTGTTTTAGAGCAAATCGACAAGAAATTAAGAACAAGAACGAACCAAGGAGAAAACGCAGCAACCCTTAATTTTCCTAGCCTCCTTGCACCTCCAAGAACACCATAAAATTACTTGCCCAAGCTCAGAATTCGTGTGCTTGATTTGGTAGAATTATTTAGATCGCTAGGGTTTGTTATGTTTAGTCGGTTTATGTTTTTGAAGAGAAAATAAAAAGGATTTGACTTTATCTTGTGAGAACCAACTTTAGGGGGGGCAAGGACCAGAAATTCAGGATTTAGAATCAAAGAAATATTTGGGTTGATTTTCTTTATCCCTTCCTTATTTTATTTTTACATATAATCTAATTAAAAAGAATTAAAACATTATATTTATTTAATTTGTAATTTTCGGAATTTTTAAAATAAATGTGTATGATTATTTTTTGAATATTTAAAATGATGTAACATTGACCCAGAAATTATTTTGTTTCAGATATAGTTCGATTTCAGATGTTTTGGAATTATTTCAGAATTTTATAAGTTATTTAATAAGGTTTTATGTTATCAGGGGTAATTTGGTAATTTTATGGGTTATCTGAATTTCAGGTATTACAACTTCTTCCCCACTAACAAAAAATTTCGTCCTCGAAATTTGCAGAAAGCTGAAAGAAAAGGGAACGGAAACTAAACAAAGACATATCAGACCTAATAGATGATAATCAGATTTCCTCGGAAGAGACGTAAGAATTTCACAGGATTTTGACGGATATGCCGTCCACAGAAATTGAATTGACAGATCAGATTAGAGCGTACAGAAATAGATTATCGATAACATCAACTGGAAGAAGTTTTATAACAAAACTGAAGATTATTATCAGAAGTTCAGAGGTCAGCAGAATGCGTGACGAGAATCCAGATGTATCAATTCGCATAACGGTGGAAGCAGATTACGCGTATAGGTAGAATGAACTTAAAGTCTCACTAACGCAGACGATCTCAAACAGTTATCAGAATTTCTAAAGCTTCTAAGGCACTTCTCGAAATATCCTATGCCCACAACAAGTGCACGTTATATGATGTAAGTATTATCACGTTGGCCAGACGTCATAATACTGGCATCATATAAATATGCCCTCATGATGGTCATACTTTATCTCAAGTCGTGAACAGAACAAACTTATCCTAATCCACCTAGTCTTCCTACGGTCTCAGAGGTCATCAAAATCAAATACCCTAACTAAGAGGAGAACGAACCACTCGAAAAAGAATTTTAACGGAAGTCCCAAAATGTCTATCAGAATTTGGTACATCAGATCATCCATCATTCGTCAAATTTCAGATAACAAAACCATCATCCGACATACGCAGAATGAGCACAGAGCGGAATTACTGATAAGGAACCTAAATCATTCAAAGGATTTATCATCAGGTAACAGAAATTTAGATAGGTCAAGCATAAGTGAATCACATCATCCATAACTTCATCCGTCACAGAATTTATTCGATTCAGAATTTTCTTCTATTCAAGGTCATGATCTCAGTTTCCATTCTCAAGTCTGCTTCTACTCTCAATTCATCTTAGTACAACTAAAATGAATAGAGAAGCAAGACTGCGAGTCTTGGACAAGTCTGCTAGCACAGTTCGGAATTTGCCAACTCAGATTGCTGTCGTCATCGGATGTTCGGTGGTGGTGTCTGCTACAATCTCTAAATGCCAAATCACATCTTTTCTTCCAGAACAAAGGTCATTCCATTTAATACGAAGATGGTCTACATGCTTCCTCGTTCGTCTCAGGGCACAAACATGCTGTCATACTATGACAACTGTCCAGATACTCGTGAAAACATTATTCCTATTAGCCAATACTATTGGCATTATTTAAGACTCATAATGGTCACAATCACTTCAGGGAAACTTCATATCTAAATCACATTACCCATCTTTACGAATAAAACTGAATTACTTTACGGAAATTGCTCTCAGTTAGTCATCTCCCGTCTCAGGAGTTCTTGTGGTTGCTTCTTCAGTCCTTCAAACATTAAATGAGGTTGTCTGGTACAGAGTTCACAAGGATAGAATAATTTAATCATTTATACTCGGAAATGAAAAGTGATTACGGTTGAGATTACGGTTAGGTATTTAAAGGGAACACTGAGGTGAAACAAAATCATATCTCATCAGTTTCTTCAATCTCTCAACTTCTATAGCATCATGGGTCGTCAACCGAGATCGGTTCAGAATCAATTCTACTTCTCAAACGGAAGGAAAACTCAGAAGTTTCATCAGAAAATTTGTACAACAAAACTTTCTAGGGGTGGATACTAATAGGTGTCAGGAGAATTTGACAATCAAATGAGATCAGGGTAAATCTTTCCATAACAGTGATAAGCTTAACAGACTTAAACGGTTCAAGGTTACTATAACAAAATAGGGTGGAGCAGATTGTTATATTTCAGATGCGGTAGCCTATGATAGCTTTTACGAAGGGCCAGCCAATCTATAATCAAAAGATCTCCAAAATCAAGTATATTAATAGTAAACGGATCCGCAGAACGAATATGGTCATTAACCCAGACGGATAGTTCATATGTCAGAGTCAAGTACATGGTTCAGTATAGTGTGGGGATAGGTACGCGAATAGTTCTAGGTGTTGGAGTTTTTGGTTTAGCTTTTAGCATAAGTGACAGGTAGGGTGTACATCATTGGTAATACGGACATCGTATACTGTCAAAGTGAGGCATATGGAACATCGGTTATCAGCATCATCATGGTCGAGTAACAATTCCTTATAGAGATAGTATTTGCATCAAATCCTTCCAAAGAAAACTGATTGGCAAATAAGATTCGTCATTCAAGGGAGCAAATAAGATTCATCATTCAGGACAAAATAGTATCAGAGGATACATTTATATCCAGCATGGGTCATGAATTTATAGGATGTGTCAAACACAGTAAGGTTAAATGGTCTTCGGGATGGTCGGAGAGATATCAGACGGTTATCCACAGATCAGAAATGAAGGTCAAAATCAGGTAGTGGCAGCAAAAGTTTAACAATCGGTAATCATGTCAGGGGTTCCAAAATTGTTTCAAACACCAAAGGTGAGACATAGGAAGATAGTCGTCAATATCTTAAATGATCATTCAATTAAAATAAAATCAAGGTTACTACCAAAGAAAGACGGAATAACAAAGCAGATTTTACCGTTCAGAATGAGAGGGAAAACATCCGTGTATTCGTGGTTAAAACACCACAAGGCTTCTCATGGGAACAGAGATGGTTAAGCAGAAATCAAATAGTGTCAGAAGATTCATAGATGATTATTAGAAACGAGAAATAACTAACAGAATGTATCAAGTGTATCATCGTCATGGGAATTCTCAGATTGCCCAAAGAGGCATCAGAATGATTTACAGAAGGTTCAGAGGTCGGAGTGGAGATCGGAAGGCAAGGATCAAATAATGTCAGATAATTACTACGCAATTTTCAATGCTTCAGATTTTATTTAGGTTTCAATTCTTAGGTGATGCAAGGCATAAGCTCTAAATTCCCAAATACGATTTTAACCAACAGCAAGACTCGAATCAGAGTGGTGCGGAAGCAAGATACTTAAGCAAATGACTTATAGTCTACCCATTCCTCACTGGTCAGAATTTAAGTTCCTATAGGGAAATCCTAACGCAAATTCTCAGAGGTTGTCCTACGAGCGCCTACAGTGGAAACTTAGTGACCCAGACTTCACAGGTCAACGGTAAATGTATTACGAGTCGCAGCCTGTGATCTCTGATACCATAAATTGTAACACCCCAACCCGACAAGGGTAAAGATATCACAATAATGGATTCATATCAAATCAAAACAGAGCATACATCTACAGTAATACAAAAATCTCAAAGGATTACAATTGAAATACTGAATCTACAAGATTACAAAGAAAACTTTCTAAACTAATTCTAAACATCATGTCTCCTATCCAATTCTAATCCAGAATAGCTACCAAGCCTTCTAAGTCCAGAGGTACACTCTCACTCATCCCCAGCTTCCTACTAAAACCTGCCGCAGGAAAAGAAATGCGGCTGAGCTACGAGAGCTCAGTGAACAGATATATAGATGACAGAAACAATAGCAGAGAACAATACAGAAACAAATCAGAAATACAGATTATACATATACAGAATTAAAGTGAAAGATTAGGAAAGGAGTAAGGGTAAAAGAAAAGAAATGAGAAAGGGATAATGCACAAACCATGTTTAGGGAAATACAGAAATCCATCACGAGCCCAGAGATAACAGATAATATCATAACAGAGTAATCATATAATAATCCAGAGGGGATACCTCTCAAGTAACAGATAATATGAGGGGTGACCTCATGTATCAAATCGGAGTGATCAGCTCCCAGATATATGTGAAAGACGTGTATCGCACACACCATCAGTCACCAGATATAATAACAAACATATAACATAAACAGATAACAGATAACAGATAACAGAGTCAGAACTAGGATGCATCCATGCGCCCCCTGTGGCCAGAAACTCCTTAACACACCAGATAAAATAAATCAGGGACGGGACAGGTCATCACTCTCCTGCCCTAGAGTCATGCCATCGGTGCATCAATGACATGGACATGAAACCCTCATGCCTAGTGATTGGCTCGGATATCAGACTGTGGTCAAGGTCAGATGTCATATAATAAACAGAGTCACATCTAAGGGTTCATGGCAGAAGGGTCATGTCAACAATTCAGATTAAGATAATAAGGTTTAAATCAGAGTTTATCAGATTAAGTTTAATATCAAAGCTTAAGTTCAGATTAAAAGGTTTATTTCCAATAGTCCAAAAATATATCAAAGGTTAATGATTACAAAATTTATAGCAATAATCCATTTCAGAAGTTCCTGTCAAAAGTTCATTTAAATCAATCCTTTAATAATGGTTTTCATTGAAATTATCTTACGAAATAGTTTTCATAAAAAAATGGTCTTCCAAAACGTTTAGTAACTTCCATTTCCAAGTGGTATCGCTTCTTTTTAAAATAGCTTTTCTTAAACAGTTTCATATGTAGTTTAATAAAGGTTCAAAATCAATTAGGTTCAGATAAGGATTTAACAGGTTAAGGTTTACCAAAATCAAATCAAAGTTTACAACAGATATATCAGGTTAAGGTTCAGAACAAGGTTCACAGATCAGATTCAATTAAAACTCACAAATTCAGGGTTCGGAACAAGAGATCAATCAGAGTTCAGGAAAAAGGTTCAGAATACAAGAATCATAGCAGAGGTTCAAACAAAAGGTTTAAGACAAACAGATCACAACAAAGATCCACAACAGAAGGGGACATAGCAATGGTATAGGGAATCCTAATAAGGAAAATGAAATACTGAGAGAAAAGGGAAAGAAACACCCTTACTGAAATAGGGCAGAATATCTGTACCTTATTAGCACAGCAGAAATCAAACAAACAAACACAGAACACTGATCAAGACTTCTCCTTCTTCACACCTAAGGAAGAGGAAGACAGAATTACTAAAGTTCCTTATTCAGATTATTCCTTTTAGTTTATCTCTTCATTTTATGTACTTTCTATTTTTAGTAACTTTCCAGATTTAGTAAGTTCCCATAATTAGCAGGTTTTCCAGAATTACCATATCTTTTCATTTCAGATTAGGTTGAACCTTTATTCAAAGATTATTATGGAATACAGTACATTTTATCAAGTTACAGAAGTTTAGGGTTTTAAATGACAATTATACAGAGTTTAGGGTTTTAAATGTAACTTCATTAATTTCCAAGGTCATTTGTGAAAATACTTTAAGTTACAGAATTATATACTCATTTTATTCAGAATTACATTTTATTCCCTTAAGTTTCACAATTTACAGATTACACCCCTTTAGTTACATATTTTACAAAACCAATCTTATAATTACATATTTTACAAATTAAACCCTACAATATCCATAATTACCAACCAAGCACATTATATTTCAAATTTACAGAATATACCATCAGAAGTTAGTACTTTACATATTTGACCCCTCAGAATTCAGAATTTACATATTTAACCCTTTAAGTTTACAAAACATATATATATTAAGTCATAATTCATAACAATTACATAATTAGCCCAAAAATCCTCAAAATTACAAAAAAACCTTTTTATATCAGTATTAACACAAAACAACTTCAGAATTCCAGATTTACACTTTTGGTCCCTCACTTTTAATTAATTCCAATTCGTAACCCTAATTTGCCAATAATTCATTATTATGCAATATTTACACTTAGGACCCCAAAGTTATATTTTTCCCACATTCTTACAGATGTATATGATCTTACAAAAATATCCCAGAAGTTTCAAAGTTGGCAAAACAGGTCCTTTTACTTTTATCTTTAAATCGGTAAGACTTTTTAAAAACAATTTCAAACCCTACTTTTCACCAATCATTGAACCATCATTAATTCATCATTGAAACACATTAAATGATCAGAATTTCATCCAAGAACCCTAACCCTAGTTACCCCGATTTTCCTTTTATTTTATTTCTTTGTTTTCATGAAATCCGGTTTATACAATAATTCACCACGTTAATTTTAGGCCTCCAAAAATCAAACTCATATTTTTCCCAGATCATATGACTCATAAGGAACCCATGAAAAATAATGAACATGCCCAGAAAAATCGTTTAACATATATTGCATATTTACGTACGTTTTAGACATTAAAATTACAACGACTTGATTTAGGCTACTATAATTCGATCTATCATTTTTCCCAGGTCTAGTACATCATAAGAGGTATAAATAAAATAGCTATCATGTCCAGAAATTCGGATTACATATTATTGTGATTTACGTGTTCTATAACCATTATATTTTCATACGCATGGAATAGCATGCATGGATCGATTTACATATTTTATATGAGTCATATAACATCTAAAGATCTCAGGAAAATTTACATATCAATTTGAAAATGTTTGGTTTAGTCGCAAGAATTATTACCTTGTTTTAGAGCATATCGACAAGAAATTAAGAACAAGAACGAACCTTGGAGAAAACGCAGCAACCCTTAATTTTCCTAGCCTCCTTGCACCTCCAAGAACACCAGAAAATTACTTTCCCAAGCTCAGAATTCGTGTGCTTGATTTGGTAGAATTATTTAGATCGATAGGGTTTGTTATGTTTAGTCGGTTTATGTTTTTGAAGAGAAAATAAAAAGGATTTGACTTTATCTTGTGAGAACCGACTTTAGGGGGGGAAAGGACCAGAAATTCGGGATTTAGAATCAAAGAAATATTTGGGTTGATTTTCTTTATCCCTTCCTTATTTTATTTTTACATATAATCTAATTAAAAAGAATTAAAACATTATATTTATTTAATTTGTAATTTTCGGAATTTTTAAAATAAATGTGTATGATTATTTTTTTGAATATTTAAAATGATGTAACATTGACCCATAAATTATTTTGTTTCAGATATAGTTCGATTTCAGATGTTTTGGAATTATTTCGGAATTTTATAAGTTATTTAATAAGGTTTTATGTTATCAGGGGTAATTTGGTAATTTTACGGGTTATCTGAATTTCAGGTATTACAGAATACGTAAGCGCCGGAAAGGCATGTCAACAAGCACTATGGATGAAACAAGCCCTTATAGATTATGACATCCATCTAGATGACGTCCCAATTATGTGCGATAATAAAGGTGTTATTGACTTGAGCAAAAACCCCGTTCAACACTCCCGTACTAAACACATCAAAATTCGCCACCACTTCCTTTGCGATAATGTTCAGAAAGGAAATATTTCTATTGAGAAAGTTCCTTCTCAGGACAATATCGCAGACATCTTAACCAAACCTCTCAAACGAGAATCCTTTAACTACCTCCGTCTAGGTCTAGGAATGATGGAACATATTCCATAAATCTCATGACTCTTGAAGTCATCTTGTGTGTCTCGTTTCGTCTAGTTTAGGTTCCCCTCGTCAAAAGAATTTATTAGGTATAAATTCTTTCCCCGTGTCAAAAAGTCTCACTAAAACAGCGAGACTTATTCGTCAAAAATCAAAATAGGACAGAAAACCATCCCAGCAGATCACGGCTCCACTAAATGTGGCACGACACCGTTAAATTTAACGGTACCGCGGACCCGTGTATCTAGCACATTCCGTATTTCAGTCCCCTTTTTCCCACACTACTCATTTCAAAACCTATCTACTTCTGCAACTACTGTCATAACCTTACCTCACAACCCAAAACTCAATCACACCCCTTCAAGATCATATTCAAGACATTGTCTTTCAAGATTCTCAACCATTTCCACTTTTTCAACACTAATTGTAAGTTTTCTTACTCTAATTTTCTTTAATTTGAGTCTAGGGTTTGTTCATTAATGAAAATTGAATTGGGGTCTTTCAATTTTTACTAGGAAACTTTCAATTAGAAGTCATCAACACTAAAATATTTCAAAACCTTTGGTGCTAAAACATTGAAGTCACCAAACACCCCAATTCCATGGTTTTCAAGAATCTCACGAAACTAGGATCATGAAACATTTTTCATGCATTGTTGATGCAAACTAAAAACGTTTTCTCATGCATACATGATCTAACGAATATTGATCGAATTGCATAATCAATATGTATTTTTCGATATATTTGTTTGAGTAAAAGTAAAATTAGGAGTGTTTGGGTAATCTCATTATTTTCTTTTGAGTCGAGATTACCGCACCTCCACAGAGTTTGCATATAGGCACACACTAGACATGTGTATGTAATGCAACTGTTCTTAGCTCTAATTTTTCCTAAAAATTTTCTTATAGGAAACAAAATTGTCTCATGAATATGATTTTGATCATCTTCTAACCGATACCTATACACCCGAAATTTCTCGCGAACCCACAACACCCGGTAACCACATTCGTGCCTATGTCAATCTTGAAACCCGTCGGTATCATGAAGGTCGTGTCGTTGATCCATCCCTAATCTATCATTGGGACATCAACACTTCATTTAGAGCTATAGGATTCGATTGTTTACTCCACATCAACGAGCACATTTTTCCTCGTTTTGTGTTGGAGTTCTTTCGAATAGTCGAACTCGTACGTAACGAGGATCAATCTTTGTCACTTTGGTTTTAGAACCAAAGTTTCAAATTTGTCTTAACCCTTGAACAATTCGCTCAAATCCTTCGTATTCCCAATCATGGGCAATGTGCCTATACTGAAGATTGGTGTCTTGAGTCCCTCTTCAACTATCGTGAAGAGGATAGTCCATATTGCTCCTACATACCCTCTCCAACCGAACTTACCAAACTCATTCGTAATCACAAGTACTCCTCCTCTTGCCCAAATCCAACAAAAATCCGTCTGGATGAGGTCCATTATGAACAACTTTCTTGGGCAGTCATCCTGCGAGAAAATGTTCTTAGTCTAACAGAAAACGTGAGCAACTTACGGCGTGTTGTGCTCATATGATTTACTGTCTCCTAACCCAACAACCATACAATCTTGCCTATTTCTTCGCTAGGCGAATTGTACATCTCAAGGGAAAAAAAAATAAATTGATACCCTATGGGATGTTCCTAACCCGTCTCTATCACCACTTCATAACCTTTCACCCTTACCTTCATGGTCCTCAATACTCACTTTTCACACCCGTCATGAAACCCATAACTGAGTCATATGTCTCATCCATTCTCATTTCCGAATCCTCCACCCACTATGCACCCTTTGATGATCCTAATCATGAGAATGAGATGCATGTTCAAGACGAGAATGTGACAAGAACGGGAGAATGCTCAAACCATAAGTAGTTATGAAAGGATTTATATCTCTTATTAGGGTTTATTCTTAATAGATCATATTAGGAATTAATACTCTTAATTATCTTGCATGCTTAACATTAAATCCTTCACCTTGCATGAATATTCTATGTGATATTTGGATGATAGTTTATCTTGTCCTTTATACTTGCATGCTTATGCTTATCTTGGCAATTTACATGGTAACCTTTATGTGCTAGATATAGCTTAATATGGGACATATTAGGCAAATAAGTCTTTAGTGACTTTAGGCACTATCATTTCCAGGAACTAGTTCCCCTAGAAAACATTCCACTAACTGCCCAGAACTAGCCTGAACTGGAAAATTCGTGACTACAGTGTCACGGTACCGTTAATAGGCCACGGTACCATTAAATTTAACGGTACCGTGTGATATTTAGTGGTACCCTGCACCTATTTCACGAATTTTCACTGTTCCTCCTACAATCCCTGCAACCCTAACCTCAAACCTGCAAATCTTACAACATCACACACACCCTAAGATTCCCTTGCTACACCATAGGACACTCCTATCTACTTTAATTCAAATTTCATCCATCTTGCCTATATAAGGCTTCACCCTTGCAAGTTTATCTTGCACTTCATCTTCAACCTCTCATCACACACACACCATGTCCTCCACACAAGGATCCACTACTCACATCTCAAAGAAACCTAGAGTAACCGTAAAACCACCAACAAGACCACTCTTTGTGGATCTTACAAAAGATGATGAAGCAATGATACCACCTTCCCAAGCCACTCCCAAATCACCATCACCACCTAATGCACCCTCTAAAACATCATCTTCCTACACAACATCTTCATCATCCTTCAACACCACATCATCAATGGAGTACACACTATCCCCCATAACTCCATTGGACTATAACATGCCAACTCCATCACAAACAAACTCACCACCACCTCCTTCCCCTATCATGGCACAACCCATCCAACCTCATCCCTTTGATCTACATATTGCCAATTGCCTATGTTGCCTTCACAACCGTAACCTCATCTTCTCCTTAAGAGATGAAATTCACTTCATGTTTTCCTATGTGGAACACCTCTTAACACCACCACCACCCCAAATGATGACACCATCTCCACCACCTCCTAGCCAACAAAACTAGACATGTTCATATTTAGTTTTTCACTAATAAATCATTAGGACCCCTCTTGGAAATGAAGCTTGCCTCTATTCATTAGGGATTTATGCTTCTAATTGTCTTTTGTTATCTTCATCATGTAGTCATACCTATGTATGATACTTATTTTATGAATGAATGTTCTCTTTTCTATGGTTATTTTTATCATTTTGTGGGGCTTGGCTACTTGGTTATTTTCTTTAATGATTAGGTATTTGTCTTAAGTGCTACATGTTAGATTTTATATATATTTTATCTAACCTTGTTTTGTAGCACGCACCATTGCTCGATTCCTTGGTGTTCTCCAAATAAGGGGGAGTATACATCAAGGGGGAGCCTTGCAACCTTTTTGCTTCGACAAAAAGGGGGAGAAATGGGAGTAAACTCATTAAAAACTTGTTAAAACTAATTTTAACTTAAAATGAGTTTATGTTTTGTCATCATCAAAAAGGGGGAGATTGTTGATGCAAATAATGTTCTATAAATGTTATTTATATCTTTCGATTACTTCACATTTTGAGGATGACAAAATGTGAAATCACGTTACGTTAAAATTAACGTAAACAAGTTTTTAATCGGAAGATCCCGTTTCTACGCAAACCACTCTAGAACAAATTTACAAACTTGACAAATGATCAAAGAAGTAAATTTTGGTTTTAAGATTTCACATTTTAATGTGACAAAACATTTTTTTCAAAAATATACATGACAAATTATTTTTGAATATTTAAGAAATGTTTTAATGGAAAAATAAGTTTAAATTACATAACAGCTATTTTTCCCCCCAAAATCAGCTTCAAACTTCCCCAAATAAGTTTTCACCAGAAAAGACAAAAATTGGAGCGTCTTAGTCTGGGATGGCTCCACGGTTCCACTAAATTTAGTGGAGCCGTCCCTCTGTAACGGCCAGATTTTTTCTGCCTATAAATACCAGCCCTATTCAAAGTTTTTGGGCATCCTTTTTCACACAGAACTTTCTGAGTTCTAAACCCTCTTCACACTTTCTTTCTTTGATCATTTAGATTAGTTTCTCTTTTGTTCAATAGTGATCCTATCATCCCATCAAGTGATCCTCTTCATTCCTCTTCAATAGCAAGAGAAGAACACAAAGTATCCAAGAAGATACAAAGTGTTATCATTCCTCTTCAATAGCAAGAGAAGAACACAAAGTATTCAAGAAGATACAAAGTGTTATCATTCCTCTTCAAGTGCAAGAGAAGAGGTCAAAGTATCCAAGAAGATACAAGAGTTATAGTTGTTAGGTTTATTGTAACATTTGTTACATCCTTGATTGTATCATAGCATACATCAAGATTATTTTTCTTTTGTGAGAGTGTGAGTGAAGATCATTGTGATCTTAAGAGATAGTAAAGATCTCTTGAAGCCATTGGGCTTGTGTGATTGATCAAAGGATCTAGAGTAGATAGAATAGGTTGAGTGAAGTGAGAGTTGATCATTTTGATCGTGTTGAGATTTTGGTGATCTATTGAAGCCATTGGGCTAGTGTGTTTGATCAAGTGGATCGTGGTAGATTGGTGCTAGCTAAGATTAGCACTCGACATCTAGCTTAGTGTCGGAAATAGGATAAGCGACGTGTACGGTTTTCTCCGCCTTAAGGGAGGTTGTTGACATAGTGCTTGAAACTCTCGAGTGTGGTACTCGGGGAGTGGAGTAGGGCGAAGAGGTGCTTCGTAGCCGAACCACTATAAATCCTTTGTCCCGGTTTGATCTTTCCAAGTTTTCTCTTTACTTACTTTAATTATTATTAGTTAGTTTAGTGTGTAGTTCATATTGGTGTTGATTGATTACACATGAGATTCGAATCAAGGTTTTCAATAAGTAGACTTTTAAGAAGTTTTCAAATGAGCTTAAAAACCGGTAAAACTATTCAACCCTCCCTTCTTGTTTTCCACATATTCATAAGACGATGGCAACGACGTAAGTAACATAAGTGCCTGATACTCATCCTCAATCTCGATATCAGTATTCGCCAAATCAAGTATCAACTTATTAAACTTATCTATATGATCACCCAATTTCATACCTGGACTCATATAGTACGTGTACAGCTTCTTCTTGAGATACAATCTATTTTCTAAGGACTTAGTCATATACAGACTTGTCAATTTCGTCCAAATTCCTTCAGTAGTTGTTTCCTTGTTAACTTCCTGTAAAACCCGGTCTCCCAAGCATAGAATCAAGGTATTGTATGCCTTCTTCATCAAAGCAGCCTTTTCTCCTGCTTCTATGTCCGCAGGTAATGTCTCTAATGCAGCATCACATCCTTGCTGTACCATTAAAGCACACATATTTATTTGTCATAACCCGAAGTCATTCTTCCCATCGAATTTCTCGATGTCAAACCTAGTTAAAGAAATAGCCATTCTTCTTATACCTTGCTAAAAACCTTGTCAAGTTGTTTCTTAACCAACTTTACCGACAAGCCTCACAAGCCGTGCGCAATATACCCGTTGTTGCTAAAAACCCTTCTTGCAAATCGAATTAATTAGGAATACCCTAAACCTCGATCTTGATCAAGTACCAAAGTCGCCACACCTTGAAAACCCAAGGACCTCGATTGTAAGCTTGAACCACAAGAATAGAAAAAAACACAACATAGGCCTTCACTTCAATCGACTTTTACAAAACCCTAAAAAACGATAAATTGAAGTCGATTTTAATATTAAATTGAAACCCTTTATAAATAAAAAGAACTTCTCTTTATGGCACCTTTGTAGTAACTATTACGTGGGAATATATAGTCAAACAAGACCCCACACCTTTATTCAACCCCTCGTTAATGCAGCTCCAAGAAAAGAAAATCGAGACCAGTTAACCCTTTTCTTTGCTCGATCAAATTAACCTCGAAACCTCGATCTAGCACTCGAACTTCGATGACCACAATAACCGCTGCTCTGATACCACTTGTTGTACAACTACGACAACAACCCGAAGTTCGATCGCGGAATGCTAGATCACAAGTTATATCGAGCACAAGTAGCAAATACGAGAGACACGATAGACTACAAAGAACCGACAAGAATATGCGCACGTTATACCCTCGTACCAAACCTTTATTAAATAACCTAATAAAGCTATTACAACGAGGAAGAATAATGAATAACTAGCATCCCCATCATCTCTATTTATAGAGATGGGGGGTACAATCCCTATGGAATACGAATTCCATATGACGGTTACATGCTTGGCTTGCAAGCCAAGCAACTAGTTTCCTAATCTAAGTACAATCCTAAACTTTATTTAAACTAAATACAATTAAACCCCTTATTATTGTCTAAGTCACATTTAACCCTCCTAAGTATTGCTACTAACACATAACAGTTATACATACGGTCTTTGTAGTTAGTGATACCCTCTTAACGTGACATTAGTAATTTTGTATTAACTTTTCATACTTTATTATAATTTTTTCTAATAAACAAGTCAAATCAGTATCAAATTATGTTCAGGTTTTAATATCAACTCTTTCAGTTCTTAGGAAACAACAGAATATTGGTTGGCGATGGTCTTTGGAGAAGGGTCAGTTGACACCTACGGGTGTACGGATCTGGGCCCCAATTTAAACCTTTTTTTAGCTAAATCACTATATAATCAACTATTTTTTTGATTTTCTAAAATATTTTTTCCGCAGTAAAAACCCAAAATATAACTTTTCTCAATAAATTAGAGGGTAAAGATATAACTTAAATGGGAGTATGAATAACCAAACCCATAATTATTTAAGTTGAAAAAGTACTTCACTTCTATCAACAAGACAAATACTTCTTTTATGCGAAGTACATAATAAACTACGCCATAGCAAAACTATCGGTTTTCTTTTTAGCAGCATTAACTAGCCACATTATTGAACCAGAACAAAGACGATATTCTATCCGTGTCTATAAATATATATATAATAAGATTATAAGGATTTTCTTTTGTTGATCATTAGTTAAAGCATCCACACAGGTATACGTCCATTAGCATTTCGTGATGTATTTCGAGCATCGATTTCATCATTGGGTGCCTCATTGTTGTAGCTGAAGAACAAAAGTAAATAGAAAAAAATAAAAATACATGTCAGAAATATGTTTCACTACGTGCTTGTTATAACTGACGCAAAAAGACTCCTCAATTGCTTTTCAAGGTAGAAAAAATGTACCCGTTTTGCATATTTTTATTGCAATCAAGACGTTGAATATAAGCCTCCTGGTGAGCAGGCGGCAGCTCAAAATTGGGCTCATGTGCTGCCCATGATATTTGATAAGCTGCAGTGTTTTCTTCCAACTACAAGAACATAGACAACATTATGAAATTTGAAACTCCTTAATTTGTGAATCGGTAGCAGTCATGGCCCGTCAACAATCTTATTTGATTACCAATAAGTTTTTTAAGCGCCCCAAACTTTTAAAAAAAAAAAAAAAAAAAAAAATTCACTAAATATATACCAACTTATTCTAAATTTGGATCTTAATGAGACCACGTCCGATAGAAATGACTTACAAGTTCTACGACAATATCATTCTTCTCATGATATCCAAAACTTTACAATGAAATCTGGACGTATACTCCGTAATTATAATTAAGAATTATTTTCATACCTTACGCCTTAGGGATTTGTTAACTTCCAACAGTGATTGTTCCTGTAACAAAATTAGAAATTAGTTTGCTTTCTTCATTAAACTTAAACTGGATTATTAAATACTCCATTTTTGATGAAATTTATGTCAGTGCACGGTAATCAGGAGTCTGTTAGTTAGACTAACTAGCTACTACTGGGATTATACCTTGGGAATATGAGACTGCATTGGATCTAAAGAGAACAAAACTAACCTTCACAGAAAGTAACAATGCCTCACTTTTATAACACAAGTACAAACAGGATAGAGTGCAAATAAAAAGTTTGGTTGTGCAAATCACTTACCCATAACAATGCAGCGGTAAAAATCACATGTAGACCCATAAAATGGGTTAGTCATGGAATGATAACATGATATTTGAGTGGTGCATCTATCTAAGTGTGGTGTGCAAATCACTTCCCTATTAGGTGAACAAACACTGCATTTTTTTGGAGGACTTTAAAGAGGTCTCATGGCTAGGAAAGAAAAATTACCCTACGTTTAGTAAATATCTAACTCAGCAACTCCACATATCCACATAAAGCCCGCAATAAGCTCCACATTGTGGCAAACTTCTTTAGCAGTTTGGTTATTAATATCCTACTTCCGCTCCGCTTGTGAAGCTCCCAATATTCAATACATTGAGTTTGCTAACTCATAAAAATGATTATATCACTAAATATATATCCTGGACTTAGTAATATGAGTTATTTATTCACCCCTGATTTTGTCCATTTGTTTTCAAGGGAAGTTTTGTCATTTATATAACCTGTTTGAACTTTAAAGGTAGAACCATCATGTGAATTATATTCCTTTCATTTTTCTAGCTCCTTGTATTTCACAGTGTCTTGGTAGTTTCTAATACATTTTCACCATTCGTTATATATAATTCTTCATTTTTATTAGTTGACATTCTTATTATTTTAAAGGCTGAAATTGTTAGTTTTGTGGACATAAATTAATAGTTGTGTGTCAGGATCGAACTCGAGATCACGGGATTGCACACTTTATGTATGAAGAGTTAATGAATAATTATTATTTATAAAACGTTATATATAATTATTAATAACACAAAATATATAATAACCGTTAGTATTTAACGGATAATGACTAACGACCGTTAAACGAATAAAAGGAAAGTATTGTATATGGATAATTTAGAGAACAAGAAGGATCTAGAACCCCCTTGTCGGTTATGATCCGATCGGCCAAGGGAAGGGGAAACCCAACTCATAACCCTAACTTGTTCCCTAAGTTTACTTATCATATAAATACAAAATCAAAGGTTCATTGATCAGTATCTTGTACACACAATTAACTTTTGTTTTGGTTTTTCTTCTCTTGTTCTAAAACTCGGCCGAACACCCCTATTCATAAGGGTTTCGACTTTTGGTTTTCATAAACAAATCGTTTGGTTTTGTTTTGTGTTCTTTTACCTAGCATAAACGTTTACTTCGTATTAGTACGTGTGTACATTAACGTGATTCAATCACACTATTGATTGAATCTTGGATTGAATTACAAAACGGTAATGGGTAATTCATTAATCCACTTATTAATCCTTATTAGGGTTGTAGAGGTATAGATTCACGTACGGGAGGTGGGAGAAACACAATAAACACGAACTAAAGATTAAACATGATATTCGGTTTATTAACTGTCGAGGTGTGTATGTTTTTCTAGAGAGAAGCTAGAGAAAACACACACACCTCTTTTGTATTTATGAATCTCCAACCCTCCTAGTGTTGACATAGGAGGGTATTTATTACAAGAATACAAAGATAATTTAGCTAACATGACTAAACTAGTCCTTGTACAAAGAAAGAAGTGCAATTCCAACATATGACAAAACTTTAAGTCTAACAATCTCTCCCCAAAGTGAAGTCATATGGGAATTGCTTACAATGTTCCCTACAAGTAAAATATAAACCATAAGCACAGAGAATAGTCTTCAAACGTCATTACTTCGTTCAGTTTGTAGAATCTTCTCCGCTTTCATTTCTTTTCTTGCAGACGAACCATGTGAGCAAATCTAATTAGGGGTTGATTTCAGAGTGCCCTGTGTGCTCTCCCCTAATTAGTGCTCTCCCCCAAACTGACAACCTCATATTTTGAATGCCCTGAGTGCCCTGCAGTTCGGGGGAATATGGTATCAACATCTTTATCTCACCAAATGCATCCCAGTTATTTTTCCCATGAGAGATCAGCCCGTACATTTCTCTCCCCTGCTGGTTACGATTAATCGAAATCAGCATACTGATGTGTACGTGAAATACAAACTGGAAGCCCTTTATAAGGAAACATATCAGCCCGTGAGAAGATGTCGATATACCCAATCTAACCTCCTGTATTAAAAACAACGGCTTCATGTAGTGACTACTGACGGAGAAAACCCACTATTACGAACTTGAGACTGAAGTAGAATAACCCAAACTTGTGACTTAAACTTGCACGATAGTGTGACTAAGAACCTATACTGAGCACTACAATGTAACTCCTTAAAGCATAGGTCATTTCATATACCCATCCATCCTTCCTTAACTGTATATGAACATCTCTTGAATTATCCATATCTTTGTGTGACACTGAGTACTACAATGTATCTCCTTTAAGTGATAGTTAACTAGGTATTCGTCCATCCTCCCCTTGACCTATGAAAACTAGAGAACCCAAGACTTAATCACTATTCCCATGAGTGCCCAAACAAGGATCTCGAAGAATCATGCATCCAACCAACCCCGATATCTTCAAGATACTAAGTACACGTACCTGAGATATTCCACTTCAACTTCAAATAAGTAATAAGGAATCATCATCCTTGTAGCCACAGTTGATAATTTAACCATTGTCATTTGATTGTGAATCTTGATCAGGATCTTTTAGGCTATACGTGGTGGTGTTGAAGGTGCAGTCTGATAATTTCAATTGTGATTTTGTTGTTAAAAGTGCCATAAAATGCAATTCTAATGATGCCGGAAAAATTTGAGTTTATGAAATTTTTACGCCGAAAATTCCCCGAAAAATTTGAATTTTGGGCCAGAATTTTCACTCTTGTACCAGAATTTGAATCTCGCGTAAAAATGGACCGTAAAGTATCCTGTGAAAAATAAATTTTGGCCAAAGGTTGTCCGATATCGCAATTGGGTAAAGTATCTCGGACAGAACTGCGATAAGCTGCTCAGACTTCAAATGCGATAACCTCAATTGCGATAAGTCTCTGTGTAGGAACTGCGATATGGTCAAATGCGATAGAGCTAAATAGCGATGTCAACTGCGATAAGGCCAAATGCGACAACTATCGCAATTCTCATACAAGAATGCGATAAAATACTACGAATTGCGACAACTCGCTGGCAGCAATGAATTGCTATAAGATGCACTTTTACCCACTTTTGTTGACTTTTAGCTTCTAGACTATGCACTCCCCATACAAGTCAGTCATGTTTCTGCCACTTTTTCACTAACTATCACTGACTTTTACACACTTCAATAATGCACTTCAATCACATAAAATAATCAAAAACAATTCTTATACAAGAAATGTTTTGATTTCTACGATCAGAAATGAAGAACAAACCAAAATCTAGTATCCACCAACTGATTTTGAGTGTAAAACTGAAGAAAATGACAGAACCAAGTCGAATAACCTCAAAAACAAACACAACCTTTGATCTTCAACATGTGTACGATTTCAAGATAAACAAAAAACTCACGTTTTTATGACAAAAACGCAACCTTTTTGTTACTGTGAAAGAAAATCCGAACACAAGCAAGATAATACACACCAAAAATCACATTTGATACCTTAAAAACACCACGTTAGCCACCCGGTTATCTCTGATACCAATTGTAGAGGTATAGATTCACTTACGGGAGGTGGGAGAAACACAATAAACACGAACTAAAGATTAAACATGATATTCGGTTTATTAACTGTCGAGGTGTGTATGTTTTTCTAGAGAGAAGCTAGAGAAAACACACACACCTCTTTTGTATTTATGAATCTCCAACCCTCCTAGTGTTGACATAGGAGGGTATTTATTACAAGAATAAAAAGATAATTTAGTTAACATGACTAAACTAGTCCTTGTACAAAGAAAGAAGTGCAATTCCAATATGTGACAAAACTTTAAGTCTAACAAGGGTTCTTGGTGATTTATTGAAGAATTGATTCTTGTTTGTGTTAGCCTTAAAGTTTGTCATATTTGGGAATTGCACTTCATTCTTTGTACAAGGACTAGTTTAGACATTTAGGCTAAGTTAGTCATTGTATTCTTTGTATAAATACCCTCCTTATCCACATTTGGAGGGTTGAGGATTCACAGGTTTTTTGAGGTGTGTATGTTTTCTCTCTCTAGAAAACATACACACCTCCCAATCAATAAACCGAATATTATCATGTTTAATCTTTAGTTCGAGTTTATGGTGTTTCCTCCACCTCCATACGTGAATCTATACCTCTACAATTGGTATCATGAGCTAACCGGGTGGCCATTCGTGGTGTTTTCAAGGTGATTAAGGTGAGTTATGTTGTGATTAATCTCGGTTTTTCTTCATCTTCTTCAACAGCCGAGTTTATTGCTATATTTAGGTTCGTTTTTGTGTTTGAATAAACCCATCAGTTGCGTTTTTATCATAAAAACGTGAGCTTTTTGTGGTTTTCTGGATTCAGACGCAAGAACATGGCAGAAAATGGGTGTGTTCTTAGCTACTTTGATCCAAAATCACAAAGAAATCTTGTATAAGATTTGTTTGTGAATATTATAATTGGTATATATTGAATATTTTATGGAGAATATTCATGGGTTTATGGAAAAAGTTGGTCAAAAGTAGCATAGTTGGTGAGAAAAGGTGTAAGAAGTCAGTGGAAAGTGGTTGGAAAAAGCAAAATGTCGCAGTTGACTTTTATCGCAGTTGACTCTTATCGCAGTTGACTTCTATCTCGATTGGGAGATTATCGTGATTGAGATATCGCATTTGATTGAGATATCGCATTTGACTGAGGTTATCGCATTTGGGATTTTATCGCACTTGGGCACCTTTATCACATTTCAACTCAGAACCTTCTATCGCATTTGCAAACTCCTCTTATCGCACTTGCATCTCTGAGCTGAATTATCGCACTTCGACTTTGTTATCGCATTTGGTCCCTATCGCATTTGGTGCTTATCGCATTTGGGGCTTATCGCATTTGGGACTTATCGCGATTGGAACTTTGTCGCAGTTTATCACAATTCACACCTTATCGCATTATGCCAAAAAGAACCTATCGCAATTCGACTTTATGTTTATCGCATTTGCAAAAAAAAAAAAAAAAAAAAAAAAAAAAAAAAAAAAAAAAAAAAAATCAAATTCTGGTACAAGAGTAAAAATTTTGGCCCAAAATTCAAATTTTGGTACAAGAGTGAAAATTTATTTTGGGAACTGCACTTCATTCTTTGTACAAGGACTAGTTTAGACATTTAGGCTAAGTTAGTCATTGTATTCTTTGTATAAATACCCTCCTTATCCACATTTGGAGGGTTGAGGATTCACAGGTTTTTGAGGTGTGTATGTTTTCTCTCTCTAGAAAACATACACACCTCCCCAATCAATAAACCGAAATTTATAATGTTTAATCTTTAGTTCGAGTTTAATGTGTTTCCTCCACCTCCCATACGTGAATCTTTGCTTCTACAGTTTGGCTAGAATCAAAAGGTACGTATACTTTTTATTTGGTTAATTAATTTACATGTTATATGATCCTATACGCTTCCACATGTGTACTTGATGTTTATTGTTTATATTTATGAGTAGTCATGTTATATAATTCCAACAGAAATTGGATCTGAGTATGTTAGGTTTTATTCAATAATTATTCCATCGAAGATACAATATTTATGATAATGCATAACACACAAAAAAAGTAGACATTAAACTGTTATGACTTTGTCGCACGGTTGACATTCAAGATCAAATAAACTCAACTAATATTGAACAAAGTGATTGCATACTCATCGGATTTTACCTTCTGTTGTAATCCTGAGAGTTGATCAAGCATATGTTTAGTCTGCATTCGACATTTGGACAACATTATTACTATGTACTTAAGAAACTGTTTAGTTCTACTTCTGTCTCATGAAAAATCATATGCAACATTCCATTTAGATTGATGTACCTTAGTCGACCGGACTTTCCTGAGAGATGAGTCGAGTTGACGATCAAGCTGGTCAAGTTCCTTTATTCCCAACTGCTCTAATTCCTCCCCAATATAATGCCTGTATAGAAATATACACTCATTATAAAGGAGATCCATATACGCATAAATAAAGCTAGAATGAACCCCAGGCCAGTAGGACAGTTCATGCAAATAGTTATCCAAATTCAGCATCATGGGTGACCCAATTTTAGATTCTTTGATTTAATATATTGACTTGTAGATTTTGGGTAATCAATATAAGGTTCCCCAAGATGTGACAAAATATACCTTTGAGATTGTTGCAGGATATCAACTTTCGCTTTAAGCTGTAAATACTCCTGATAGCTACTCTGCAAGGCTCATGGCAATAATTAGTCCTAGTTATTCTTTAGGAAGATATATCTAAGTGAAGTCAAACAAATGCGAACACCACCAAGGGTGTGCAAGGAGGTCAAATAACTATGATTCTTTAACCAAAGAACACGATACCAAGGTTTCACGCCTCTTCGTACCATTGCCTCTTGTTATCTATGTTGCTAGTTTTCATCCGGAAGAGCTTTGCCTTGTTTGTGGATGTGTATTTTAAAATATAAACCCGAAACATATCTATGGATTAATTAGTCGGTTAATGGCCGGATACCTTAGTGGCCAGAAAAGGTTACAGTATATATAAAATGGCCTGAGTCTACATATAGAGCAAGGCTAAAACATTTCTTTTTTAACAGATTCAATTTTATTTCACAACTAAAACCTCTAGCAAGAAGCTAGAGGATAAAAAGATTACCTGTGTATGGTCAGCTTCCATTGCGCCATAGCTGCATCTATGGTACCTTTCAAGTGTCTTGGACATGCTAGATAAAAAGTACAGTCAATAGAGATGATGAGTTTGATTGTAGTGCAATGTTATCTTGATAGAAAGTTAATTGAATAGAGGAACAAGAGAACTCGAATGTTTTTTTAAGGATGATTCACTTTCGATGCTTTAGAATCCGGTGATAACGAAAGTTTAGGTGAGAGTTCTTAAATTTGTGAAAACCTATAAGATGGTGGCCTCCTCATCGTATTTTGTTTGGAAGTAGATATACGCGGCGTACAAGAGGACTAGAGAAGTTTATGCGTGCATAGACAATTGAATATGAAGCTTGTCTCATTGTGACCGTGAGACACAACTATCTAATAAAACGACTCAAAATGTGGAAATAAACTTGCAATGGGTGAAGAAAATCAGTTCAAGTTACACATCAAAGCTTCCTATCATCCCGTTAAAAATGGCAAAATGGATGACCTTGATATATGATCATTTTAAATATAAACAAACAACTACATTTTAATTTATCAATACTATATTCTTTCTTTCGTCATAACTTATTTTGCATGCTCTCTTCAGTTTTCTTGATATCACATGATCAACCGTAAGATCACACTAATCACTATACTCAATTTTTTATGTTCCATTCACCATGCAAGCATAAGTTGCTATGACAGTATCCTAGCGATACAGATATCATATCTGAGATATGGGATAATAATGTCCATGGCTAAAATAAATAGGCTAAATTATTAAGTATGCATGTAATGAATCAGAAAAGCCAACTAAGAAAGCCAAAATTTGGCATCCCAAAACAGTTCCCTTTATGAAGAAAAAAAGAAATATCCACTAGACCATAGACATAATGGATTGTATCTCAACAAGTCATGTCTCTGTTAAAATAAGACATATTTGATTGAGTCTATCTATCACCACCATTATCTAAACATGCATATTCAACATGTAGGCGAACTTTTGCCCACAAACTTTGTGATATTGCCTGGACTTCTGCTCCCTTGATTGTAAGGGATAAATCCAAACATTTTCCCTAAAGAAGATATGATCTGTTAAGGTGTGATGTGATGGATAATATCTCTAAATTCTTGCACTTCACATAATTTTGTTTTTCAGTTTCTCTCTGAAAACTGGAAAATCAGATGAAAAGTGACTAGCCAAGAAAGTCATAAGTTGACACAACTCATACATATTGATACTAAACTTATTGTTTTGTATAATCTAGTCTACGAATAATATATGAAGTTCAAATAAGACTATATGAAGGGTTTCGTTACAACTAACACCCCCCACCCCCCTGCCCCCTCCTCCCCCCTCCCCTCCCCACCCTTCTTTTTTCTTTTCTTTTTTTTCTTTTTTTTTTTATTATTAATTATTATCTTTCGTTTGGACAAGCCTCAATCAATTTCAGCTCTTTCATGCTAACAGAAGGAAGTTGTGATTAAAAGTAGGATCTGATTTGATAGTGATTTGACTTGATAAGTTTATTAAATCATAATAAAGTACGAAAATTAATCCATAACTTATATATTTAGTGGTTAAATTACAAATCTGGTAACTCAAAGTACTATAACTAGATATGTAACTCGACTCATGAAAGTCTGTTATGTGTATATAACAACACATTTACTAAAACTAGATATGTGTTTTGACTCGTGACAGTCGAAGTGTGTATAGTATATTGCTGTGTGAATACCACTATGCCTGAAAAAACACCCCTCGTCAAGTGAGTTTAGGACTATATTACTTATTGGCAATTCACTATGCCTGCAGTTCGTGTGAGATTCAAACTTTGATAACTAATAATTTTTCATGCCTCGTAAGAAGTCAGTAATGATGGTCGTTTCCATGGATGATTAATTAGTTTGCTTGTAGTGGCAGTCTTGTGTTATTAAGCTCAAGCTCAAGCTCTAGTTGATTATTTGTCATTCACACGGGTTAGTGTAATAAACATCTTATTTGATACAACGCAAGTAATGTTATATCCTACATATATATATCAGATTCAGTTTGATGTATGTAATACAGTAGGCTAATTCTAAACCCAATTTCTTAGTCAACGTGCTTATAGTTAAAGCCAGTTTCTAAACCCTTGTGGGATTTGATAACTATTAGATCGACCAACACAGTGTTTTCGCTTTAAAAGTTAGGAAAGATCCTACTAGCACATCATTGAGCAGGTAGAACCAACACCCAAATTAATTATCGAAGTAAAATTCGTGAACAATTAGCATAAGGTCCAAACTTATATTTTCCAGAGATATAAATTCCCATAACAAAAACAACCCTATGGTCCTTTTGGCGGTTTCCTAACGATGTGATATTCGCTTCCAGAAGACCAAGAAACGATCTAATCTTTAAAGACATTAAGCTTCAATCGTTTACATGGATAGCTTCTAGAGCTTGAATTCCATCTCTAAATTGGATACAGTGGCTTGGTAGTCCTTGTAACACTCGTTTTAATATCATTGCTGTTCCAAAGAAAGCAATATTTTCCCATGACAAAAACCAAACATTGAAAAAAATTATTTTGGTTCTAAATGATAAAACAGTGTTATTTCATGCTTGAAAATCAAAATTCAATATGTATATCCCCTGAAAGTGATTATTACTTTGATACTAACTTCCTTTTTCAAGCTTTTTTTTTTTTTTTTTTTACTTTACAATTTAAGTCTCATGTGACTGTAAGATTAAACATCACCATACCTTAGCAACCACTAGACAATTTTCAGGCTATAATCTTCTTTCTAAAATGAATCCTTTTTAAACCTATGTATTTTCCCACAAGAGATTTTGATATAAGTTTCTTTACAGTCGCAAAAATTGAACAAATAAAAGTAAAATTATATGTATGTGTTAATATAACTTGGATCGGGTAAGGCGACTAAAATTAATGTGTATCTATGAATAACTATAGTAATTCAGCCAAATAAGATGTTAACCTCTCAATTTCTCGCAAGATTTAGATAGATCGAGAGAGGGTACGTACCTAGAGCCGCTGCAGAACTCATAAAGCTTGCCGGCATTAGAAAAGATAATAAGAGCAACTTCAGCATCACAAAGAACCGATAACTCGTAAGCTTTCTTTAGTAATCCATTTCTTCTTTTTGCAAATGTAACTTGACGATTTATCTTGTTCTCTATCCTTCTTAGCTCCACCTTTCCTCTACCCATAACAAATTTCTCCCTATGTTTTTTCAATTAAGTAAACATATGGAAATAGAGTTAGATAGATCAAAAATAGATGGATTCACAATATTAGAATAATTTTTTTGTATAAAAGCAACTATATTGATATATAATTACTAGCAAGACATTACAACGACACTAAACAACATATATATCTGACCAAATTAAAACGACCCTAAAAGTATAACGGTCATAGAAATTAATACAGTTGTGAAAATCTAACAATCTAAGTAAATAAAATCCTACTAGTAGAATATATCTTTTGCAGATGATAGATTTCTTACCCTTTAATTTCTATCTTCTTTCTGAATTATCTTCAACTTGTTGGCAGCAGAAGATGTTCCTTTGTGGGTAGTTCTTAGGTTTTATGTACTTTTTCTTGATAGCAATTACTTCACTAGATTGCCAAAAAGATAATACTACCATTTATATATTATTTTGTTTTGTATATATGTGTTTGCTGATGTATTCATAAACATAGTATCATTTCTTTTGACATACTCCGTATAAGACTAGTAGAAAATGACAGGAGAGTATCAGGTTTCTTTTTTTACATATGGTTGGTTGTAAAATGGAATATGACATTAATTTTGATACTTAAGGGGAATCTTGTCCATTACGAGTATTGTATCTTGTGGTTTTGTTTCATAAAGTATGTTAGAAATGAAGCTGGGCGATATTTACGTGAATTGGAAGTAGACAACTAGATTGCATATAGTGCAAGGACTTATTGTGCAATATTCTAATAGTTGTCAAGTTTGGCAAATAAATACCCTTCAAGTATTCACTTGAAGGGTGTGGCTGTGAAACAACTTTAACATAGCAATAAAATCCTTGTTTCCATCTCCACCTTCTCTCTAATCTCTCTCTCTAAAACCGAACCATGAATCTCTTCCATTTTGATCAACCTCGTCCTCCGGAAGGTCTTAAAAGACGATTCTTGGTTGCTACAATTGGTATCAAGAGCGAACCTGGGAGATTCTTGGCGAATCGTGGTGTATTTTGAGGTGATAAATCGTGATTTGGGTGTGTTTTATCTCGTTACTGTTCATCAGTAGTTAATAACTTGAGTTTTGTGAAAAAAGGTTGAAGCTTTTTGTGTTTTTCGAGGTGTTTAGAAAGTTTTTGATAAAAAGCTTCAAGCTTTTGGTCTCGTTATTAGCTGTACGAGAGTTTTTTAGTGGTTTTTGCGGTGTTTTAATCGTGAAAAAGGGATTCGAAGGGTGTGGGATTTGCGTTATTTTTGGTGGATCTTCATCATTTTTTCCAGAAATTCTTTCATAAGAATTATTGGTAACTGTTGGTGAAGAGTGGTTAGATCTACTTTTGGATAAGTGGGTGAATTATTGGTCTGCCAAAAAGTCAAGAGTGGTTGGAAAGTTTCGAAATTGCCACTCTCTCGCAATTGCTTCTGCCTCTCGCAATTGCTGCCTCTCGCAAATATGAAACGTCGCATTCTTGTATAAGATTGTGATAGGTGATCTTTCGAAATTGATTTCGGAATTCATTTCGGAATTACTTTCGGAATTGGCAGATCTTCGCAATTGTATCTCGCAATTGGTCTCGCAATTCCTTCTCGCAATTGGTCTCGCAATTGCTTTTCGCAATTGGTCTCCCAATTGGAGCTGATTTCGCAATTCACCATCCTTCGCAATTCAACAATATTTCGCAATTCAAGCAACCTTTCGCAATTGGTCCTTCATCTCGCAATTGCAAAAAAAAAAAAAAAAAAAAAAAAAAGTTTTTTTGGCGGGAAAATTTGAGTAAAATTTAAATTTGAGGAATGACTTAACGGTCAATTTTTACGCGAGATTCAAATTCTGGTACAAGAGTGAAAATTTTGGCCCAAAATTCAAATTTTTTGGCCAAAATTCGAATTTTTCGGGGAATTTTCGGCGTAAAAATTTCGAAAACTCCAATTTTTCCAGCATCATTAGAATGTCATTTTATGGCATTTTTCACACCTAAATCACAAATGATATTTTTGGCCTACACCGTCAACATCACCATGTTTTGCCGAAAAGATCCTGATCAAGAATCGCAATCAAATGACAATGGCTAAATTATCAACCGTGACTACAAGGATGATTCACTATTACTTACTTGAAGTTGAAGTGGAATATCACGGGTGCGTGTACTTAGTATCTTGAAGATATCGGGGTTGGTTGGATGCATGATTCTTCGAGATCCTTGTTTGAGCATTTATAGAACAGTGATTAAGTCTTGGGTTATCTAGTTTTCATAGGTCAAGGGGAGGATGGACGAAGACCTAGTTAACTATCACTTAAAGGAGATACGTTGTAGTAGTCAGTGTCACACAAAGATGTGGATAATTCAAGAGAGGTTCGTATACAGTTAAGGAAGGATGGATGGGTATATGAAACGACCTATTCTATAAGGAGTTACGTTGTAGTGCTCAGTATAGGTTCTTAGTCACACTATCGTGCAAGTCTAAGTCACAAGTCTGGGTTACTTTACTTCAGTCTCAAGTTCGTCATAGTGGGTTTATCCATCAGCAGTCACTACAAAAAGCCGTTGATTTGATACAAGAGGTTTGAGAAGAGATTGATCCTAAGAGAATCGTAGAGAGAATAGTTATCGACATCAACTCATGGGGTATTGATTTGTTTGTTGCTTCTAGTTGATATGTCTATGTACACATATGTAGGATCAGTCTGAAAGATCGTCATCATCCTGGAGGGAGAAATGTATGAAATGTGTACATCGGGGCTGTTTATTGAAGAACTGGAAGCATTCTAAGTGAGCTGAAGATGTCGATATGATGCTCCCCAAAGAAACCTGTGAAGAAGTTACAAGTCATCAGTCTATAATCCATTTTCCGCTGTGCAAGAGACTGAAGACAATTTGGCAAGATTTCAGAGAAACTTCTTCTACAAGCATCAAGGCTATATCAAACGGGTTGTCAATTTGGGAGGGAGCATGTAAAAGAAAATGCCTCACAAATTGGGAGGGAGTAATAACCAATTAGGTCATTACAGTGATTCTGCAAGTAATTCAAGCAAGCTGAAAAAGATACGAGAAGATCAAGAGCTGTGAAAAGATCCTCAAAAGGAAACTGCTCTACTTCAGCATTGCTTTTATCATTGTTATGTAATTGTTAGGAATCATTGTAACCAATTCACGTATATCTCTAGCTGGAGGGAGATTGTTAGAAATGAAGCTGGGCGATATTTACGTGAATTGGAAGTAGACAACTAGATTGCATATAGTGCAAGGACTTATTGTGTAATATTCTAATAGTTGTCAGGTTTGGCATATAAATACCCTTCAAGTATTCACTTGAAGGGTGTGGCTGTGAAACAACTTTAACATAGCAATAAAATCCTTGTTTCCATCTCCACCTTCACTCTAATCTCTCTCTCTAAAACCGAACCATGAATCTCTTCCATTTTGATCAACCTCGTCCTCCGGAAGGTCTTAAAAGACGATTCTTGGTCTCTACAATTGGTATCGGAGAAGATTAGGACCCAATGTGCTTCTAATCACATCAGATTAGGACCCGCGCTTAACCCAATGGCTTCTAATCACATCAGATTAGGACCCGAGCTTCAAAGAATTGTAGTGGTATAGATTCACGTATGGAGGTGGAGGAAACACCAAAAACACGAATTAAAGATTAAACAATATAGAACCGGTTTATTGATTGGGGAGGTGTGTGTGTTATTTCTAGAGAGAGAAAGTGAAACAACACACACACCTCAAAAACCAGTGAATCCTCAACCTTCCTAGTGTTGACTAGGAAGGTATTTATGCTAAGAATACAAAGCTAACTTAGCCAATATGTCTAAACTAGTCCTTGTACAAAGAAAGAAGTGCAATTCCCACATATGACAAAACTTTAAGGCTAACAATCTCTCCCCAAAGTGAAGTCATATGGGAATTGCTTACAATGTTCCCTACAAGTAAAATATAAACCATAAGCATAGAGAATAGTCTTCAAACGTCATTACTTCGTTCAGCTTGCAGAATCTTCTCAGCTTTCATTTCTTTACTTGCAGACGAACCATGTGAGCAAATCTAATTAGGGTTTAATACAGCGTGCCCTGAGTGCTCTCCCCCAAACTGACAACCTTTCTGATGATTGCCCTGTATCTGAAGAAGTCTTTTGATAATTAAATGCATTTCGTCTTTAGTCTTCTAACATGCAGCGGAAAATGTAGAACAGACTGTAGACTCGACCTTCTTCAAGATTATCCATTTGGGGGAACAGGGTATCAACATCTTCATCTCACCAAATGCATCCCAGTTATCTTTCATATGAAAAATCAGCCCATAACGTACACATGAAATGATAACACCAAAGTAACAAGTTGAACCACTGATCATCTTGATTTTGTTGCCCGAAATTGTTGAAGGTGGAAAAGGTAGAAGTACGAAGAATAAGATGAGTGGAGGATAAGACATAGAAATAACCAATCTCCGACACAAATCATTTCATAAATCATTAAGCCCGATCACGTGAACTTGTTGTGAGACCTCGATGTACACATTTCTCTCCTCTGCTGGTTACGATTTACCGGAATCAGCATAATGATGTGTACGTGAAGTATTAACTGGAAGCACTTTATCATTAAACCCAGTCAGCCTGTGAGAAGATGTCGATATACCCAATCTAACCTCCTGAATCCAAAAACAACGGCTTCATGTAAATGTAGTGGCTTTTGTTCAATTCAGTTCAAAACCCGCGCTTCATTAATGGCTTTCGTGCATTTCGGTACGAAACCCGCGCTTCAAAGAAAGGAAAGTGCTTCATCAAAAATTTCGAGCACTTATCCTAAAAATCAATGGCTTGTAAGTATTTCAGCTTACAACCCGGGCTTCATCGTTTTGGCTTATGCACTCATAACAGTACATAACCCGTGTTTCAAAAAAGGACACTGTTGTACAATTTATTGCAACAATCCTAAATGATAAGAAGTTTTCATGCAAAGTTCATCAAACCAAACTTCGTCATCTTAAGCAAAATTTTATTCAAAATTCATCAAAAGGTTTTCAAATCTTTTTAAAAATTTTGCTTAAGATTTTTCAAATCGTTACTCCCCACTTGCTCCAAAGTTTTCAAAAATGTCAAAACCAATGCAAGTTTTGAGGGGGAGTATTCCAAAAAGTTCATGCATGATCGTTTCTCCCTATTAGCTTTCCAAAAACAATGATTTTAATCAAACGGTATCAAAAATACCATTGAAATGCTTTTTTTTGAGGGGGAGAAATGGGATTAAAATGTGGTCATGGTTCGAATCTCAAAGGAGCTCATCAGAAAGACTCAGTTTTACCCTCGAATTGACGAAAGATAAATGTCCGTTATCGAAAAGACTAGTCCAGGACGGGTAATAATTTCAAGCTGGTTTACCAGTGATGTAAGCGTGTCTCGCAAAGGACTTGTCTAAGTAGAACGTACCAATTCGAGAGATGATCATTGAATATGATCGGGACGGGTAATAATTTCAAGCAAGTCTAACTAGTGATGTAAGCGTGTCTCGCGAAGGTCATGTTCATTGAAAATTGATCATTTCAAATGTGCGAACTCTACCCGACATGTGCAATTTATTTCAAAAATGCATGAGCACATGTGAAGGGGGAGTATTTCAGAATATACAAAACTCTCGAAGTGCCTTCTAAAATGTGTTTGTTCATGAACACTTTGAGAGATTTTCACAAATGGTTTTTATGGCTTGCGATCAACAAATCTAGGATAATCATGGAGTAATAAGGTGATTATGGTTAGGTAATGTCTAATGATCCGCCAGAACCGGAGGGATCTACCCAAGGACAATTCCAATAGTTTAGAATTAGAAGTCCTTAGGTAAGATTGAAAAAAGGAGCAAAACGAGAAAGGAGAAAGAAGGGGTTGAAGAATTAAAAAGAAAAGTTTAATGTAAGGGTGAAAAGAAATAGCCCTCCATGAAAACTTAGGTCAGTGTAGCACCACAAATCTCTTCTTTATCATACAAACTAACACATGATGACACTCACTAACATGTATAGAACAATAAGAGAATATGTATGGATCGTATGTAGTTATTTCTAGTCGAATGATTATATTCAAGTTATGAAGATAATACAATGACTAGGGTGAAGCTTTCACACACACACACACACACTCTTTTCTTATCTAAAGTGAGGCACACTTTTGCAGAGTGTGTGTGTGGCGTAGATAAACAACAAACAGCCAACCTAATGGGCTTTAGGTGGGCTTTTACACTTGACTTGGAGTGGGCTAGTAAATATGTTACACTTATACATTGATTACTAATAGACCTAACACTACAAGCCCACTTTTAAGATACAAATTATACATGACACATTAATTCAAAGTAGTAAATGACCATCTCTTCCAAATAGCATAAAATGATTGCTAACAATCTCCCCCTAAGGGATGGTCATTTCAATGATGCTCCCGTGATTGGTCTTTTGCATTTGACATCTTGAACTTCGTGTGTCACTATATAATATCCTTCATTCAGTGTTCCTTCATGCGCTGTGATCTTCAAGGAATTTTCTTTTGGTCTGACTTGCCTTGATCTGCTTCTTCTGTCCAGATGCGTCGTCATAGCAGATGATGATGGTGGATAGACTTTCGTCGGTACCTGCATAAAACAGTTAGCAATAAATCGTCCTTCGGCCATCATGTCGTGAGGCAAGATCCTTAGATCTCATTAAGACTCATACAACTTGTATCCTTTTGGTGAACACAAGTGTATTGCATAGGAAGTGTTCCTAAGAGATCTTTTAATGAATCTCATGTCTCTAGACTCAATAATGTGCGTTTTGGATTTAGTCGTCGGAGGCATGGAGCAGAGTGCCACCTTTTCAATATCAACACATCTCGGAATGAGAGGTCGATAGATTATGTAGTGTTCTCCGTTAGAAATGAAACAAATATCTTTTGAGAGATATCAGAGTGGATAGGAGGGGTGGTGTAAATGCGTCACTGGGTCCATGACGTCTTGTCTTCAATACCAGTATCACCTTAGTGACTACCGATAGCAGATGTATTGACCCGGTTTCTGTCCTAAGTTTTCATGGAGGGCTATTTCTTTTCACCCTTACAAAAACTTTTCTTTTTCATTCTTCAACCCCTTCTTTCTCCTTTCTCATTATACTCCTTTTTTCAATCTTACCTAAGGACTTCTAATGCTAAGCTATTAGAATTGTCCTTGGGTAGATCCCTCCGGTTCTGGCGGATCATTGGACATAACCTAACCATAATCACCTTATTACTCCATGATTATCCTAGATTATTTGTCACAAGCCATTAAACCTTGTGAAAATCTCTCAACGTGTTTATTAGAAAACACATTTTGTTAACACATCGAGTGTTTTGCATTTATGAAACACTCCCCCTTCACATGTGCTCATGCATTTTTGTAATAAATTGAACATGTTGGGTAGAGTTCGCACATTTGAATTGATCGACTTTCAATGAACATAACCTTCGCGGGATACGCTTACATCACTAGTTAGACTAGCTTGAAATTATTACCCGTCCTGGTCATATTCAAAGATCATCTCTCGAATTGGTACATTCTACTCAGACAAGTCCTTTGCGAGACACGCTTGCATCACTGGTAAACCAGCTTGAAATTATTACCCGTCCAGGACATGTCTTTTCGAGAACAGACATTTAGTTTCGTCAATTCGAGGGTTATCCCTGAGTCTTGAGATTCAAACCACAAAAACTTTTTGATCACATTTTAATCTCATCTTCTCCCCCTCAAAAATAGCATGCATTGATATTTTTGATATCAACTGATGAAAAGCAAGATGTTTTGGAGAACAAGATGGATTTGAGCATGAAAAGTGGAACATTTTTCTTTTTCAACTCCCCCTTAATCAGAGCAAATGGTTTAAACTTTTGAGTTTAAAAAGCATTTAGAGGTCATAGAGGAAGTTGTTGTGAGCACAAAATTTATAAAAAGACTTTGAAAAATCTTTTGAAACAATTTTGATTCAGTGCTCACGAGGTGTAGCTTTTTGCCATTAACATTGCGAGTTCTGATCAGAAATAATCAGAAGTCATTCAATGTAGCGTTTATTTGAAACCTTTTCCGGCATACCCGAGCTACATTTAAAAGATTTCACGTTTAAGAACGGGTTCCGTACTGAAATGCACGAAAGCCTTAATGAAGAAAATTTGAGAAACGACATGTTTTGGAAAAACATAAAAAATAACTCTCGCTCAAGCATCTGTACATGTCCGTATCATTGTTGAATGACATATCTAGATACGTACAGAATATTGATTAGACGAGAGACATGTCGTGAGAAGAATATTTTTGGTTTTTGATGTTTTATATTTTTTATGTCTTTTTGAAGTTTTCTATTTTTATATTTTGTTTTTGAAAAAGTATGTATATATTTACCAAAAATATATACATAAATATTTACAAACAAATGTTTACCAAAATATTTACTTGCGAAGCTTTATGAAGTAAATCAATATGATTCGAGAAGACTTTCTAACTCTTCGGGAGTTAGGCTTCGCATTCCAATTTGACGAACTAAGTTTTCAAACCGCTCTTTTGGGAGGGCTTTAGTAAATAGATCAGCGAGTTGGTATTCAGTCTTCACGAAAAACAATTCAACAGTACCCTCTTCAACGTGCTCTTTTATGAAGTGGTAGCGGACTCTAATATGCTTGGTCTTCGAGTGTTGCACTGGGTTGCACGAGATGGCTATGGCACTTTTTGAATCGCAATACAAAGGTATGCGGTTGAAAGAGAAACCATAATCTGTGAGTTGTGTTCTCATCCAAAGGACTTGAGCACAACACGCAGATAGAGACACATACTCGGCCTCTGCTGTTGATAAAGCAGTGCAATCTTGTTTTCTTGACAACCAGCCTACTAGCTTTTCTCCCAGAAATTGCGCTCCGCCTGATGTACTTTTTGCTGTAACTTGGCATCCAGCATGATCGGCATCTGAAAAGGCAATTAGTGTAAACTCCGAATCCTTTGGATACCAAAGTCCCATGTTAATGGTTCTTCGTAGGTATCTAAAGATCCGTTTAACCTCTTGGAGGTGAAGTTCGGTAGGCCTTGCCTGAAACCGTGCTAATAAACACACAGCAAAATGTATATCTGGACGGCTTGCAGTTAAGTACATGAGAGAACCAATCATGCTCCGATATTTCTTCGGATCCATGGGTTTCCCATATAGGTCAGCGCCAATTTTTGGTGAAGTGACCATAGGAGTACCAACAGAGTCACAATTGTCCATTCCATGTTTTTTCAAAATCTCAATTGTGTATTTAGCTTGATTAAGAAAAATACCACGTGGGGATTGATGAATTTGTAAGCCTAAAAAGAATTTTAATTCACCCATCATGGACATTTCGAATTTGCTTTTCATGAGATTTTCAAAATGTTTTGAATGTGTCGGATTAGTGGACCCAAATATTATGTCGTCCACATAAATCTGAACAATCAAAATATCATTTTTGTATTTTCTTGTAAACAAGTTGGATCAATTGTTCCTTTGGTGAAATTATTTGACAACAAGAAAGATGATAACTCATCATACCATGCCCGTGGGGCTTGTTTCAAACCATAGATTGCCTTCCTTAGCCTGTAGACGTATTCCGGATGATCTTTGTCAACGAAACCGTCTGGTTGACTCACATACACTTCTTCTTTCAGAGTTCCATTCAAGAACGCCGTCTTGATGTCCATCTGATAAACCGTGATGTTCTTGTGAGCGGCATAAGCTAAGAAAATCCTGACTGCTTCAAGCCTTGCAACTGGTGCGAATGACTCTTCAAAATCTATTCCTTCTTCTTGTATGAATCCCTTTGCCACCAGACGAGCCTTGTTGCGAATTACAGTCATTTCTTCATCCTTTTTGTTTTTCCATAACCACTTAAGATCAATGACTAGTTTGTCAATTGGTCTTGGAACTAAATCCCAGGTGTCATGTAACTGATATTGAAGAAGTTCTTCCTGCATCGCTTCAATCCAGGCATTATCTGCCATTGCTTCCCGAATGTTCTTAGGTTCTATGAGACTGACTGAGCAGACATAGATGCACATGTCGCAATCGGTATGAAGTTGTTTTCTCGTCTGAATTGGTCTTGAGGGTTCACCAATAACCTGTTCAATCGGATGGTCTTTTGTCCACTGTAATGTTGAAGGGTACCTTGGACTGAATAACTGTGTGTTAGTCGGTTCATGTAATCTGGAAGATGATTCACCAGATTCCGTTCCAAACGGGTTTTCAAAGACTTCTTCGTCTAACACAACATTATTTTGTTCGTGCTCATCAATTCTTGGTAGAACAATTTCAATGAATGGAGTTGCTGGAGTAGATGTAGATGATGTTGATGGTGAGTGAGGTGGCGCGCCAGCTTCGAATGTTGTGGATGCATCTGGATTTGGTGGTGTTGGTGGTGGTTGTTGATGTTGAGTGGTTGCAGCGGAATGTTGGTCAGATGCATTTTTCGAAGTGCCACCATAGTATTCATCGTACATGAACTCAAAGAAATTATCCATTTCTTGAGCTGTGGGTTGTTCTGAATGAATTGATTGAGCTCCTTGAGGTGCGAGTCCCGAACTGATATGTCCGGAAGTCATCGGGTTAAGCGCGGGTTCTAGAGCGAGTCTCTCAGAAGCCATCTGTGAAATTTCATCAAACTTGACATTCATCGACTCCATGATCTTTTTCGTTCTCCTGTTATACACCCTGAATGCCCTCGAGTTTTCAGAATACCCAATAAAGATTCCAATATCACCCTTAGCCTTCAACTTTCCCAGATCTTCCCTGTCATTTGTTGGATAGCATAAAGCACCAAATACATGAAGATAAGAAATATCTGGTTTACGATTGTTGACAAGTTCGTATGGGGTTTTATTGAATCTTGGATGGATTAGGGATCGGTTTTGAGTAAAACAAGCAGTAGAAACAGCATCAGCCCATAAGAATAAAGGAGAACTGGAATAAATTAGCATAGTGCGAGCAGCTTCTACAAGGGTTCGATTCCTTCTTTCAACTACCCCATTCTGCTGTGGAGTTCGAACAGCTGATGTCTGGTGAGTAATACCAGTTTCTTCATAGAATGTTCTTAACTCCAGATTGACAAATTCCGTGCCATTATCCGTTCGTACTATCCTAACTGGAGCTTGAAGTAGAACTTGAATCCGCTTCAGAAAGGTGATGATGGTGCTTGGTGCTTCATCTTTTGATCTCAAAAACTTTACCCATGTATATCTTGAATAGTCGTCAACAATTACAAGAATATACTTCTTCCCATTTATGCTTTGAACTCTCATCGGGCCACATAAGTCCATGTGCAACAGATGCAACCTATCAACCGAACTAGGTACGGGTTTAGGTTTATTTGTTGCTCTTTTGCTCTTTCCCTGCTCACATGATGGACATAGGTGTTCTTTGGTGTATTTGAATTTAGGAAGACCGGAGACGATGTCATCTTTGGCAAGCTTGTTGATCGTGTCAAAGTTTAGATGGGACAAGCGTCTATGCCACAACCAGGATTTTGTTTCTCCTGCCCTGGTCATGAGACAAATAGGTGATGAAGAGGCCATTTGGTTTATGTCAATTGCATAGAGATTGGTGCCACGACCCCCAATTAAGAGATCATTCCCCACCAAATTCCTGACAAAACAAGTGTTTCTCCTAAAAGCAACCTCTAAATCTGCATCACAAAATTGTCCGACAGAGAACAGATTGTGTCCCAACCCTTCGACATAGTAAACCCGAGTGATCAGATAATTTCCAAACCGAAGATCTCCATAACCCAGAATAGCTGCAACATGATCATTCCCAAACCGTACAGTCCCCATGAACTGCCACACAAAATTGATCAGCAGCTTCAGATTCCCGGTCATGTGCTTGGAGCAACCCGAGTCGACGATCCAAAGACAGATTTCAATGACCTGAGAAGAACAGAAGAATTTGTATATGGAAACCGTGTAACATTTGGTTCCATGGGGTTAGATGTAACAGGTGGAGTACACTTAGAGATGGTTTCCGTTGATGCATTGGGAACTATTTCTAATGTGCCATTCTTAGGTGTAAACATTCTACCCGTTGGTTTCCATGCACAAAACTTAGAGTGATCCTTAGGCAATAGGCTGCTAGTTGTTTTCCTAGCTTTTGCAATAAGTCCTCGAATATATCTAGACTTAGCCTTAGTTACTAAAGGAACCTTTTTCTATTCAGGCATATCATTCTTTTTCACATTAGTAGAAACATTATCATCACAAGCATTTACAGACAAAGATATCTTTTGCATTAAACAATCAGAATCATTACATGCATTAGAAACAGGAGTCTTATCATTACAACTAGATGATACATGTTTCTTCTTGGGAAGCGGTAAATTCCTAGGGTGTTCTTCTACTTTCTTGCTTGCATTCTTAGAAACAGATGGGACACTAGGTTTCTTGATATTGCTCCTAGTCTGTCTTTTGCTCCTAGAGTTTCTTTCTAATCCTGTAGAAGGTAAGGCACACTCATTAGAATTTATGTTGTTGTCCTGAGATGTTGTTTTAGCAGTCCTAATCTCGTTTGGATTATCTTTAATACTTTTTTCTGTCGCCCTATATTTTTAGATGTAGAGGCAGACGCAGTAGTGGGACTAATCCTATAAAGGCCAGGTGCTATCACATTAGTGTTCTTGACAACAGCTTTCCCTTTTAGTTTCTCATTAGGCAAGGGGGTTAATGGTGCAATACCCGTAAGTTTCCTCACCCTGCCCTTTTTGACTTGCAAGCTGAGACTTCAAAAGATTTATTTGATCTTGCATGTTTTTGTAAGAACGCTCATACGACAGTTTGTCATACTTGCATTCTTCCTTTTTCGTATCAAGTTGTTTAAAATATGTGCAATTTTGTTTTTCAAGTTTCAAAAATGCCTTTTCATATTTTTCAGCAATTTGAGAAGTCTCAGCTCGAAGTGTTTCATCATCCTCCACAGAATATGTTTTGAAAATAATAGACATGATATCGGTCGATAGAGCTTCGAAAGAGAGAGAGTCATTTTGTTGTTCCAAAACTTTTATGTGTTTCAAGTATTCATTGGCTTCATTCACTAAGGATTTGTGGTCCTTAACAAATGCTGCTGATTCTTTCAAAAGATTATTTTCCACATTTTGAACAACCGCATAGATTGCAGAAATGTGTGGATTAATTTCCGATTCAAAAATCTCTTTAATTTCATCCTGAACACCTGAAAACCATTCAAATTTTTGACTGTTTGTTTTGGAAGCCACAATACTTTGAAGTGTTTCAATTCTCTGTTTAAGATCCACCAAATATAGTCTAGCTGCACTTGTATCAAAAGTGTTTTTAGATGCCATTTGTTGAATATTAGACAGATGAATTGAGACAGCTTTTTGTCTTGTGAAAACCACTTGTTTTTGAAAAAACAGAGGTGACTCCTTTTTAACAAGATGAACCCAGCAAGTCTGTTAACTTCATTATAGTCAATTGGTTTAATTTCTGGGTTCATTTGTCTCATTTTGACTCGTCTCTTTTTAGTACGCTCAATCGTTTCATCCGAATCATAAATCTCAATCGGATCATGATTATCATTTAGCACACTACCATTATATAACACATTCTGATTTTTCTGAGCTTTCTTGAGATAAGAAGGGTTTTCACAACCGATAGCCGTTTTCTTTAGCGTATGTAAAATCGGGTTTGGATCGTTTATTAACAAGTTAACTGTTTGTGCAGAATGACCCGTTTTTACAATTAAATCTTCCAACTTTGCAATGGTTTCCTTTTTGTCAGTGATCTCTTTTTGAAGATCTTTTTCACGTTTTGAAAACCTTTCATTCAACTCCTTCTTTTCTTTTTCAAGATTGGAATAAGTTGATTTTTATTTTGAAAGCTGGTTGGTTAGTTCAGAAATTTCTTTGTTAAGAGATTTGATTTGCAAATTCAAATTAACATCGAGAGTGTCAAATTTTATTTGCAAATGTTTCTCTCTTAACTCAGCATCTCTTAAGCTAACCTCAAGTTCTGACTGTTTTTCGTTATGAAAATCATAAGCTTGTGCATTCACCTTATAACTCTCAAGCTCAGCGGTCAATTTTTCATTCGCGGCCTTAACCTCGCGATTGACCGTTTTAACTTTCTCAATTTCAATACTACAATTATGCAATAATGATTCAAACATAGCACGTGTTTCCTCATCATTATCAGTATGCTGTGACTCGAATTCGTCAATAGGATCCATATCTGAAGTTACCAAATTAGTATTACTACAACTTGGTTCGTCCATGTATGTATCATAAATGAGATTAGGAGTCTCAGGATACTGTTCATTTTGAGGTGAAATATCAAACATTTCATTATCGTGACATGTAAATATGGTTGTACCTCAGAAACCGCATTAGTGTCAAAAGCAGGAGGTGCTTCTGAATCTGTGTCGTACTTTGCCTCCTGAGAGATTAGCCATAAAAATGCAGTTTGCATCGATGTCTTCAAGATCTTCTGAAGCATCCATAATAGCCATGAAGTCATTCTCTTCTGCACTCAACTGAAGCCCAGCCGTTTCCTTGTTTGCCAACATTAATGCTTTCTGCAAATACGCTGGATCCCTTTTATTCGGCTTGTCTGGACAGTTCCTAGCCATGTGACCAATACCCTGACAGTTGAAGCACTTCATCACATTACCCTGATTTCTATTCCCAGCTCCCTGAGCAACATTCCCAAACTGATTCCCAGCATTCTGTACCCTTTGATTACCAACAGCATTACCCATCTGATTCCCTGCAAACTGACCCATCTGATTACCAACATACTGCCCTGCATTCTGATTCCCATCTGATATCTTGGAGCATATCCCTGCTGATTCCCATATCCCCCAACCATCTGACCTTGCTGTCCCATGTTGAAACTCGGCTGTGCAAACTGCTTGTTGCGAGTGTTCGATGAGATTCGTTGATTGTTGTTGGTGGGTGTGGAGTAACGTCCTTGGAATGCTTTTGATAGGTAGGCAAAAGCTTGAGTCAAGTCATCAGTTGACTCATCCTGATCATGTTGATCTGGGTGTTGTGGGTATTGTTGTTGTGGGATTACATGTTGTTGTTGTGGGTAGAACGGTGTTTGAGGATTGTATTGTTGTTGCATAACTTGTTGGGATGAAGATGATGATGAAGGTTGTGCATTAACTGTTGCAGGTGTAGGTGTTTGGACTATGAGTGCAAGAGGATCTTGTTGTTTTGCTTGTTTCTCTTGTCTGACTTCATTTGCCTCTGCTTGGTTTTGTTTTAGGAAGTCATAAAGCTGATCATAGTTCATCTTGTGAAGGTTTTGTGTCTGGTTGACAATAGTAACATATCGTCCCCATTCTTCAGGAAGGTTGTTGATGAACTTGATATTTTGAACAATTGGTTTAGGTGCCAAATTGTTTCTGATCAACTCATTCATTAGAGTACAAAACCGTGTGTAGTAAGATTCGATCTGTTCAGCTGGTGTAGATGTGAACTTCTCCCATTCAGTCAGAAGCTTGTTTTCCAATTCTTGTTTACCAATATCTGTACCATAACAAAGTCTTTTGACTCGTTCCCACATTGCATGAGCAGTTTCACAACTGTCTACAACACATAATATATCTTGAGGTAACCCAAGTTGGATTAGATGCATTGCCAAGTTATCAGCTTCAATCTGCTTCCAATCATCTGCCGTATAGTCCTTTTCTTCTTGGATTTTGTAAGTTGCTTCAACGGGAGGTTCTGAAGTTCGATCTTCAGCTGTAAGTTCCGTCCTACGAGGCTTGAATGGACCTTTCTCAACAGAGTTAGCCAAGAGTCTACCTTGTCCATTAGGTTTTGATTTCATATAACGAAGCATACGACTCGTCCATGGAAGGTAACCACCCTTTTCTAACATTGGAGGACGGTTTTCTGAACCTGCGGCATGAATGTCTTGTTGTGTTGTCATCTTTAAGATATGGTATGATAAAGTGGATTGAGGATCGTTTCAACAAAATAGAAGTAGTTGTAGTTGTTGTTGAAGGTTAAACTTGGTTGTTGACGTGAAGCTTTGTTACGGTGGAAATTTTGGTCTGGAAACTTAGAAACTCAATAACTTTATTTTGGAGCGATTTCAGGCTTCGAAAGTTGGGTTGAATGAATAAATTTATTCAACGTGTCCTTCTCCTCGGTCTAACGGTCGTTTTGACAGGTGTTTCGCTGAAAACGGAGTTACGGTTCAAAAGTTATGATCGTTTGAAGTTTCACAGAAGTACGAGGGCCAAAACTGCCAAATCTGGAAGTTCCCAAAGGCTGCTGGAAAGTACAGGGACTGAAAATGCAAATTCCGAAAACTGCTCAAAATCCTTTGTTGTCCGATATCGTGGAAGTAGTATCGTCCGATATCGCACTTCGGCAAAGATCTCGGACAGAACTGCTGAAAGTTCAACTGCGATAAGGCAAAAAATACCCAATTGCGATAACTATCGCAGTTGCAATTGCGATAAGAAAACCTGAACTGCAATATGAGCTCAACTGCGATAAGCCAATAGCGATACCTATCGCAATTCTAATACAAGAAGTGCGATAACTGAATTGCGATAAGTCCGACTAAGTCAACTGCGATAAGGGCCTGAAATGCGATAAAACGCAGATATTTCTTCCAATTGCGATAAAACGCAGATATTTCTTCCAATTGCGATAAAACGCAGATCTTTTGTTGCAAGTGCGATAGTTTGTGCTTTTCCCACCTTTTTTGACTTTTTGAGAACCTTCCCACGTGAAACCTTACACCTTTTCACCACTTGTTGATATTCCTGACACCTTTTCACTTCTTGAGCCAATAAAATCACAGATATTACAATATAATATCAATAACACAAAAAGTGATTTTATTTCTTGAATAACTTCGATCTAAAGCAACTAAGAACACAACAAATGTAATATTTTCCCAGCAAACAAGTGAGGAAAAATCACAAATTCACCAAACCAAGAACAAACACAACCTTATACAAGATTGTTACCATTCGATTTCCACAAGACAAACCCACTTCGTGGCCTTTTTATGAACAAAAACCACGACAGATTCTCTTTTAACACAAACCGAACAATATTACCTTCTACCTTGTTGCTTGGCTCATGTATACCAATTGTAGCACCACAAATCTCTTCTTTATCATACAAACTAACACATGATGACACTCACTAACATGTATAGAACAATAAGAGAATATGTATGGATCGTATGTAGTTATTTCTAGTCGAATGATTATATTCAAGTTGTGAAGATAATACAATGACTAGGGTGAAGCTTTCACACACACACACACACACTCTTTTCTTATCTAAAGTGAGGCACCCTTTTGCAGAGTGTGTGTATGGCGTAGATAAACAACAAACAGCCAACCTAATGGGCTTTAGGTGGGCTTTTACACTTGACTTGGAGTGGGCTAGTAAATATGTTACACTTATACATTGATTACTAATAGACCTAACACTACAAGCCCACTTTTAAGATACAAATTATACATGACACATTAATTCAAAGTAGTAAATGACCATCTCTTCCAAATAGCATAAAATGATTGCTAACAGTCAGAAACCGGGTCAATACATATGCTATCGGTACTCACTAAGGTGATACTGATATTGAAGACAAGACGTCATGGACCCAGTGACGCGGTGCACAAACCCCTCCTTGCCTCTCAGATATCTCTTAAAAGATATTTGTTTCATTTCTCACGGAGAACACTGCATAATCTATCGGCCTCTCACTCCGAGATGTGTTGATATTGAAAAGGTGGCACTCTGCTCCACGCCTCCGACGACTAAAACCAAAACGCACATTATTGAGTCTAGAGCCATGAGATTCATCAAAGATCTCTTAGGAACACTTCCAATAAAATACACTTGTGTTCGCCAAAAAGGACATAAGTTGTAAGTGTCATAATGAGATCTGAACCTGGAAGAGCTGGACGATTTATTGCTAACTGTTTTATGCAGGTACTGAAGAAAGTCCATCGATCATCGTATATCTCAACATCTACATTGGAAGAATAAACGATGTGAATACATGAAGATGTTGATCAAGGCAAAGAACAATCCAAAAGACAATACGATGAAGATAACAATGCATGAAGGAACAAAGAATCACAAAGTTCAAGACCCAGAAGTCTAAAGATCTAATCACGTAGTGCATCTTTTGAATGACCATCCCTTAGGGGGAGATTGTTAGCTTTAATTTTAGTAATTAAAGTGATGGTCATTCAATTAGTTAGAACTTTGTGTTAAGTGGGCTTATGTTAGATATTGTGGTATATGTAAATATCTAGCCCAATGGTCAAAAGCCCACAAGCCCACATCAAAAGCCCTCCTTCTAGCGCCAATTGTAGTGGTATAGATTCACGTATGGATGTTAGAAATGAAGCTGGGCGATATTTACGTGAATTGGAAGTAGACAACTAGATTGCATATAGTGCAAGGACAGAAAATGTAATATTAGCAAAGTTGTCTTTTTAGGCATTTAAATACCCCACAAGTCTTCACTTGTGGGGTGTGGCTGTGAATCATTCAACACAAGAATAATATCAAAGTTTTATCACACTCCACCTTCTCACTACTCTCTCACTAAAACAATCATGAATCTCTTCTACTTTCATGAACCTCGACCACCGGAAGGTGTTAAAAGTTGATTCTTGGTCATAATAATTGGTATCAGAGCTGTTTATCGGGGCTGTTTATTGAAGAACTGGAAGCATTCTAAGTGAGCTGAAGATGTCGATATGATGCTCCCCAAAGAAACCTATGAAGAAGTTACAAGTCATCAGTCTATAATCCATTTTCTGCTGTGCAAGAGACTGAAGACAATTTCGCAAGATTTCAGAGAAACTTCTTCTACAAGCATCAAGGCTATATCAAACGGGTTGTCAATTTGGGAGGGAGCATGTAAAAGAAAATGCCTCACTAATTGGGAGGGAGTAATAACCCAATTAGAGAATTACAGTGATTCTGCAAGTAAGTCAAGCAAGCTGAGAAAGATACGAGAAGATCAAGAGCTGTGAAGTCATCCTCAAAAGGAAACTGCTCTACTTCAGCATTGCTTTTATCATTGTTATGTAATTGTTAGGAATCATTGTAACCAATTCACGTATATCTCCAGCTGGAGGGAGATTGTTAGAAATGAAGCTGGGCGATATTTACGTGAATTGGAATAGACAACTAGTTATGCATATAGTGCAAGGACTGAAAATGTAATATTAGCAAAGTTGTCTTTTTAGGCATTTAAATACCCCACAAGTCTTCACTTGTGGGGTGTGGGTGTGTGAAACATTCAACAAAGAAATAATATTCGGTTTTCACTCCACCTTCTCTCTAACTACTCTCTCACTAAAACAATCATGAATCTCTTCTACTTTCATGAACCTCGACCACCGGAAGGTGTTAAAAGTTGATTCTTGGTCATAATAAAAATAATAAAAAATGAGTTACACCCTTTTGGAAAATAGCCCGATTGAACAAATTCACAAATGAGTCTCACAACATCAGATTCGATGATATTCCAAAACGTCTTGAAAAACTTAAATGTGAATCCATCCGGACCCGGGGCTTTTTTTATTTTTTTATTTTTTTTTAACGGCATTTTTCATTAAAAGAAAGACAACTAGCAAGGAGCTAAAGAGAATACAAAGCAACATTACACAGCCTGTTACAAGCTCAAATAGAAACACCTATAGAATCTAACCTAAACTAAAATAAATGCCTACACCTATAATGATCTAAGAGATACATAAGAAAGTAAATTGAGCTCCAAATGTGTCTTTACACAACGGATTTGGAACACAACGACCACGAAATTAAAACCCACAAAAGATTCAAGAGGCATCATGAAACACACCTTTAAACCCAAAGACTTAAATGGAGAATTTAACCGAATAACTTTAGATAGACAACTAGCCTCCACTATTTATGTATCAAGATCAACATGTGTATGATCAAGATCCGAAGTAGAACCTGCACCATCACGTTTAAGGAGCGAAATTCATGTTTCCAAAATGTTGTCACCAATTATTACATAAAAGAGTTTCTTCTTTTTGTCACTAACAGTAGAATTACAGAAACAAAATGTTAACGAAAGAAAAAGATAACTCATAAAGTATAATGAAACCATTTTAATGTTAAAAACAACGTAGAAAGCACTCCTATTAATCCTATATGGAACATAACTTTTCTAAAGACTTTTGTAATGGTTGTATTTGTAAAATAATTTTTAAAAAATATTACATAGAAAAGTATATTCTTAGATTAAAAATATATATATATATATATATATCATATATATATAATATATATATATATATATATATATATAGATTAAAAAAATATATATATTAATCATACATTTAGGGTTATTAGTAGGCTAGAAACAACAAAATTGCGCTTGGGCAATTGTCAAAAAATTGAGACTTGTTGCATAATGGGGTTTATTGTTACCAATCCATCCAGCAACTCGTTTGTTTTTTTATTAATCTACAGGGTTTTTTTTTGGTAGTTCAACAAGGAAGTAAAAGCCAAAAATAATATATTTTTGCTAGTCTGCTGCTAGAACTCGCGAATTGTGATTATTTCTTAAGAGTGTTTATCATCCTTATAAGAACCTCTCTTGTTAAAAATCTTGCCACTACTATTTATTAACAAATTTATTTTGCTAATCATTTTTAAAAGATGTCAAAGGCTTCAGCTAAGTATATAACGGTAATGAATTTAAGGGTTTTATTAAGAGGATCAAGTTCAAGTACTCTTGGTAGCTGCAAATTTCTTGCGGTCACTCGTCCTAGTTATTTATCAAGCTCCATGGGTCTTGCGTTGTTGTGAAGTCCGAACCTTACTTGCTAGGTCACCAAAAATGGCCTACGTGAAATTTCAACAAGTAACGACTAATATACTATGATCTTTATACCGTATAAGTTTCTGATTAAACATTTCTTTAAGCTTCTTTTTTTTAAAACAAGTTTCAATTAGAAGTTGAAAATTTTCTTTTATTCAACATTTTCATGATACACCAAAGAAACAAGTTCTTTGCAAAGAATAATCGTAACAAAACAACATAACTAATTCCGCCACAGCAAGTTATGCAGAGGTAGAATGTAGACAGTTTTGTTTGACTTACTAGTCGATGTTTGACTTACTAATTCTTTTTTCATAAAAACAGTTTTGTAGTTAAACAAGTATCAAGAAGAGATTAAATACAGTGGACAAGGCATCTAGGGTATCATCATTAGTGAAAGAATATTTTAAGTAGAAAAGTACATAGATAGGGGGCTAGCATCTCAGCTCCAACCTTAAAACCAACTACTTTATCTACATACGTGTCGATCAACTAGTGGCGTGATCTTAACCATTTTCTCGGTTGCTACAGGGGCCCACGCTCTCTATATCACACACAGTTCGTATTTCGGTAATAAATTGTATAAAAATTCATTCACGATTTCAGCCTAAATTTTGTAAATAACGTAATTATTTTTCTAACAAACACTTGTAAAGATATCTAGTTAGATGAGTAATCACTATGAATGTGAAAAGTAGTTACATATATATTGTGGTATTTTAAAGAAAAAAAAATGATTAGCTTATTCTTACTTTTTCTTCAAAAGTTTTAGACATATTTGATAACATTTTAAACTTGTATGGTACCTAACCTAACTACCCGTGTAAAGTGTCATCAATGGCAAATATTTTTTGCAAGTTTTTTATTTTTCGGTATATAGTTTCTGGTGTTGAACAACGATTTCAGATTTTGATAGTTTTGCAAAAAGAATAACGCGTTTCTTTTAGTGTATGAAAAAGGTTACGGAGTATTAAGTAAGAGGTAAGAATATTTTGAAAGCAAAGCATTATAATTGTTAATACCTTAACCTTAAGCTTGGGCTCATAACATAAAAAATTTACAATATGTAATGAATGTAGCTTCGAAATGTATTTTCGGGTGGTGAAATAAAAATAAATAAAATAAATAAATAATATATGATTTTATTAAGAATTAGTTTATATGTTATTGATTTTTATGATTAAGGCTATGGTTGTAAAAGAACTGAACGTTCAGTAAACATTTCATGAACCATTCAGTAAAAAGTTCGTTTATTAATAAACGAAAATGAACAATAGTTTAGGTTCGTTTAGTTAAATGAACGAACTTTGTTGATTCCAGTAATACACTTGATCGAATTCCTTAGCTTGTAAGGGTTAGTTATCTTAGATAAATCTAAAACAACTAAGTATAGAAATTGTCTTGAAGTTTATCAAACACAATGCGGAATCTTGTATTTGATCTTAAGAAGAACTTTATATTGCATAAAAAAGTAAACAAGAACACAATTGTATCAAACAAAACACTTCAATATTATTGATATAATACGAATAATCAAAAGTATTAGGGTTTACAACCTTGAAGTTCTATAAAAAAATCATGTTAAGATCTTAAGATGCATCTGATGTATCTACCTATATGCCCTAGGACCTCCTTTTTTAGACTAAGGAGTCTTAGTCGGCTTACAATAACTTTCTATACAAGATATATCTTTTTAAAATCTTTTCTATACTTATCTAAACATACTATACATATCAAACCGACTCTAATACTCCAGCAACACTAATAATGAATCAGCAGCACTAACTCTTTGTTCTGGCAGCATTAAGTCTCTAGCAGCATTAACTTAGTACTAGCAGCACTAAGTTTTCTTCTAGCAGCATTAACTACTTAGAGTATTTTTCCTTGAAGTCTGTCAGCAATCTTAATGTACTCTAGCAGTCTTAACTTCCATAAGCAGCATTAACTTTTATAACTAGCAGCAGTAATTACTTAGAGCATTTTTCTTGTAATACCTGAGCAGTCTTAATCACATGAGCAGCATTAACACCTTGGAAGCTTTAATTCCCAACAATCCTGCCCTAAACTTGATATTTTCTTCTAAAATCATCAAGTTTCCTTCAAAGCTTTAACCATCACTAGGAGGATGCTTCCAAACACTTCATTGTTCATTCCTCAGTCTTATAATAAACCAAATAAGCTCATCTGCCGTACTTTCATTCATTCCATATTCCATTTGAAGCCTACTTTCAAGCATCTTTCCTAATGTAGCCTTTGTGAGTGGATACTTCTTTTCAACCAAAATGTAGATATGCATAACATCCATTGTTAACTCATGAAGTCCACGTGTATCTACCAACCTCCAGCTTATCACCTTCTGGTTATAAAAAGGTCTTCTCCATACTTCATCTTCTACATGAGGTTCAAAGATATTCTTCAAATCACCCCACAAAACATAATCTTGATCAGACACTGGTTGCTTCAATGGTCTTGTTGCTCCATACTTCTCCTTAACAAGCTTCCAAAGAGTCTCCAGATCCTCTCTGTTAAAACTTCTTAACATCTAATTAAACCTGAAGAATATATAAAACTTTCCATAAGCTCTTTTGATTTCATATACTACTTTCTTTATGCCCTCTTTATATATTCTCCAACCAACAATATCTGGAAGCTTTGTAGCCAGAGGTACAACCTCAATAGTTAGCTCTTCATCATCATTAGAAACAACTGTTATATACTGCTTAGTATCTTCTTCTGTACCTTTGTCTTCATCAGCCTTTTGTTTATTATCAAATGATTGCTTTTGCTCTGTCTGCTCATCAATTTTCTGCTTCTTGCTGCTATCAGGTTCTATTTCATCTCCTGATCTCTTAGAACCTCCTACTACCTCCTCTTCATTTATAGCAATGAAAGTATTTACCCTCTTGAATACCTTGTCAAACTGATCTTTTATCTTTTCAAAACTAAGATTCTTTAACTAACTAGGCTTCCAATTATCCATGTTTCTCAGGTATGTACTCATTACTTTCCTTTGTTCAGCTTTGGTGGATGGTTTGTTCCTCTTTGCTTCAGTCCTCTTTTGAGCAAAGAACTTCTTCTGCTTGGCTAAGAATTGCATGAAGAGTTTTGATTTTTCTTCTGAAGATAGCTCTTCCTGTTCATCTTGCCACATCCTCTGGGCTAACATGTGATCTGCTTTACATTTTGCTTGTATGTCATCCCATGAATTAATTAGTGCAAGACTTGCTTCTTCTGCTTTTTGAGCTTGCTCTCTTCTTGCCTCTTCTTCTTCAGCAAAAAGCTCAGCTTGCACCTGTCTTGCAAGTTCTTCATCTTCAATGAGTTGTTTTTGTTGCTGTTTAAGTGATAAGGATTTCTTTTTAGGTTCTTCAATCAGGATGCCTTTGCCTTTATCAGTTGAAGTAGTTTTTGGTTTTATTGTTGATGTTGGTGTTGGCTCTTTAATCACAACTCCTTTTGCCTTAGGTCTTGTGCTCTTTAACTTTGTAAGTGCTTAAGCTATAGTTAATTCTTCATCAATTTTAGTAGCAGCAGCACTAACTTCAGGCTCAGTAGCACTAACTTTTTCACTAGCAGCAGTAACTGAAATTTCAACACTAGCAGTATTAACCTTATCAGCAGCAGCTTTAAGATCAGCAGTATTAACAACATACACATCACTTTCAACCTGCTCATCCATAAAGTCTCCTCCCCTGAACCCATGCTATCACTCCTCCCCTGTTTGGAGGCATCCTCCCCCAAACTAGCATCTTCAGAAAGAACAACCCTTTGAGCAGTACTCACCTTGTGTATTCTTTTAAGCTTGTGGGTTCTTGACCTCTGTACCCCTTCTGGAAAGCTAACTCTTCTCTTCAACATTTTAATTTCATCACCTTGAGAAGCAGCTGTTTGTTGAAGGTCAAGAACCTGTTGTGACAAGTTGGTACAAGTAACCATCAATTCATTAATCAGTTCAAGACTACCCTCAGCACTTCGGAGTGTGTTACCTCTCTAGAGTGGTGCATCATTGGGTGAGTTAGGCATAGCCTCAGACCTAGCCTGAGCATCTACACCCCCCATGTTTTCCGGTTAGCTGGGACCTTCACCTGAATCAGTTCCATGGGAACCTGATTCATTAGAAGTTGCCTTAGATTGGATCTTACTTATGTTACCACTGTCCTGCTCTGCATCTAAGCTAGCAGCAGTAGTGGCAACCCTTTCTAAACAGTGACCCCTCTCCTTATGCACAGCCTCATCTGCATCCATACTAGAACTAGCCTGAGGTAGCTGAGTGGCCTTTTTAGTAAACCTAAGGGTATAGGTCTTTTGAGTTGTTGATGTGGATGGTAAAATTGTGGGTGCGTGATGGGTATCAGCTGGGATTGTTGAACCTTCACCCTGAATTTGACCTAGTTCTAACATTGTTTGAAACAATGGTGTAACTATTCCTGAAAAGTCCTTTCCTTCTCTCTTCATGTTAGCAAAAATCTTTTTAGTATGAGAGAGAGCAGGATAAACCTTGTTATGAAACTTTTTATTTGTAAATTGTTTGTCCATAAGAAGTTGCAAAAACCTTTGATATAAGTAATATTTGTTTGAAGAAATATCCAAGCCCTTAACCACACTATCAAAAATTAATTTTGAAAAATTGAATCTTTGATTTTTAGTTAAGCAGATAATGGCAGAAGCCATATTACTACTGAACTCATTCCAACTAGTAGTCTTTGGACTAAGACACTGTAAGATAGTGTGTATTAAAAATTTCCACTATGGAGAGAAGGTACCTTTTGAAAATTTTAAAGAATTACTTTGCCTTTCATACCGCATCAGTGCAAGGTTTTCAAAAATTGTAGAGTTTGGAAGATTCTCAATTCCATTAACATCTGCTAGATAAAGAACTTCTCTAACAAATGCCTCAGTAATAAGAATCATCTGCCCATCCACAAGGGCATGTATCTGTGTTTCCCCATCAATAGTTTTGACCTAAGCAGTACCCCAAAACTGTTTGATGTTGGAAATATATATGGTAGGTTTTACTGTTAATGCATACTTAATATGAGTAGCATTAAGAAAATCAATGATTTCAGAAAAACCTTCACTCTCTTTGGGTTTTTGCAAAAATGCGATCATGTTATGTTGGTCTGCAAAAGACAGAGTCGACATTATGAATTATGAAGAATTTTGTAGGGTTTTGCTGGATTTTGCAATTAATAGATAAAAACGAGTTATGGTTTATGTTTAAGAGAGTTTTAATCGGATAAAAACACTTGTGTGAATGATTAAAGGATATAAACCCCTAATCGTTCATATTTATAAAACAGTACTCTGTACTCTCAAACATAGCAGAAGAAACCTAGCAGCACTAAGTTAGGCTTAGCAGCACTAACTTATGCTTAGCAGCATGAACTCAATTTCCACTCCTAACAGCTTATTAATCAGCACTCCAGCACTTTTCTCAGCTTATCCTGCAAAATATTAGTACTAAAAACACAAAACCACAAACATAACACAATGTATAATAATCACATCAACAATTATACTTAGCGGTACTAAGTATAAATGGCAGCATTAACACAGCAGTTTTAAGTAAACTAGCAATACTAAGTATACTTTGCAGCTGAAATAATTTATTGACCTAATAACAGTACTAATCCTTATAAAACTTTACAAAAACACAAAGAGATAAGAATTTTCAAAGATTTATCATTCCATTACTGACAACCAAAAATTGAAATCTACCCACATCAAAAGCTTTTGTGAGCAAATCTGCAACATTATTATCAGTATGAATTTTAACAATTTGAATTAACTTCTTTTCATAACAGTCTATTATAAAATGATGTCTTATCTCAATATGTATTGTTTCTGAGTGATAAATAGGATTTTTTATAATGCACATAGTACTGCTATTATCAATGTATATTTTTGTATGCATAAAATTATACCCATAATCCAGCAATTGATTCTGAATCCAGAGTACTTGTCCACAGCAACTTGAAGCAGCCACATACTCAGCTTCTGTTGTAGAATTTGCAACCACAGTTTGTTTCTTGCACTGCCATGAAATTAACCTACATCCTAGAAATTGACAACCTCCTGTTGTTGATTTTCTATCCAAGCTAGCTCCAGCATAATCACTATCAGTGTATGCAACCAAATCAAAAGAATAATCTTTTGGATACCAAAGGCCCAATTTAGGTTGACCTTTCAAGTATCTAAAAATTCTCTTCACAGCATTAAGATGTGAAACTTTTGGTGTAACTTGATATTTGGCACATGCACACACTGCAAACATAATGTCAGGTCTTGAAGCTGTAAGATACATCAATGAGTCAATAATTGATCTGTATAAATGGACATCAACTTCTTCACCATCTTCATCTTTGAGCAGGGGCTTAGAAGTTTCCATTGTTGTCTTTGCAGGCTTCACATCAGTAAACCCAAACTTCTTCAAAATTTCAGCTACATACTTATCTTGACTGATAAATATGCCATCCTTCTTTTGCTTGAATTGTAACCCTAAGAAGAATGTGAGTTCACCCATAGAACTCATCTGAAATCTTTCATGCATTAGCTTCTCAAATTCATCACATAAGTCCTTGTTTGTTGATCCAAAGATAATAGCATCAACATAAACTTGAACTAACAAGATATCATCTTTGTGCCTTCTGATAAACCAAGTTTTGTCAATCTTCCCTCTACTAAAACCATTGTTCAACAGATATTTTGACAATGTGTCATACCAAGCTCTAGGAGCTTGATGTAAACCATAAAGTGCTTTCTCCACCTTGAAAACCTTGTCAGGAAAATTTGGATCTTCAAAACCAGGTGGTTGAGAGACATAAAACTCATCATCAATTGTCCCATATAGAAAAGCACTCTTCACATCCATTTGATACACTACACAGTCTTTGTATGAAGCATAAGCCAAGAATAACCTTATAGCCTCAATTCTTGCAATTGGAGCAAATACTTCATCATAATCAATGCCTTCTTCTTGAGTGTATCTATTAGGAAATTAAGCTTTAGCAGTTAGAACTGTTGAAGATAGTAGTTAGGACTGTTGAAGATGGAAGTTAGTACTGCTGAAGAGTTTTGAAGACATAAGCAGTTAGGACTGCTGAGTGAAGAAGTTTGTACTGTTTATGATTTTGTAATAGATAATTATGGAAAAGATATTGTGAATATCTTATACGTTTTAGTTGATAGTTATCTTGTAAAGGAATCCTTAGTCTATAAAAGGATTGCCTAGGTTAAAGTTTAGACACACATAGACGTATTATAGAGATTCAAGGTTGTAAGCCCTAGTGATAGGAGATCACTCGTATTATTGTTTCAATAATATTGAATCGTTGAAGTTCTTTATTCTGTGTTCATTCATTGTTACATTCAAACCATACAAAACACAAACACATAAAGTCTTCTAAGTGCTAGCTAGTAAATTCCGCGTGCTAGACTAAGTATAATTCTTAGTATCACATCTAACACAAGGCGTGTGTGTAGATCCGGTCAAGTGGTATCAGAGCCAGGTTGCTGATACTTAGATTTAGAAGATCCGAGAAGAACAAAGATGGACATGGAAACAACACCAACCACAACTAACATTGCTGCTAAGCTTCCTATGCTTAAACCTAATGAGTTCGACATGTGGAGACTTCGTATTGAGCAGTTTTTCCTAGTGCAAGACTATGCACTTTGGGAGATCATTGAAGAAGGAAACTCTTTTACACCAGTAACAACAACTCTTGTTGAAGGAAAATCTGAGACTACGGTGCAGACAAAGCCAACCACTAATAAAGAGAAGGCAAGGTACAAGAATGATGTTAAGGCTAGAAGTTTGCTTCTGATGACTATTCCCAATGACCAGTTGTTGAATTTTAGCAAGTTTAAGTGTGCTAAAACCCTTTTTGAAGCTATTGTTGCAAGATATGGTGGGAATGAAGCCACCAAGAAAACCCAGAAGACCCTTCTCAAGCATCAGTTTGAAAACTTTACAGCAACAAGCAATGAGTCGTTGGATCATATGTTCAATAGGCTTCAAAAGCTGGTGAGTCAATTGGCTGTTCTAGGAATTGAGATGCCTCAGGAAGATCTCAACTCCAAATTTCTGAGGAGTCTACCTTCTGAATGGGCTATGCATGTGGTTGTATGGAAAAACAAGCCTGATATAGATTCCATGAGCTTAATGGATCTCTATAGCAACTTCAAGATAGTTGAACATGATATTAAGAAGTCAGCTGGATCAAGCACAAGCTCAAGCTCAGGGAATTTGGCCTTTGTATCAACTTCCAGTTCCTCAAGTCCAGATGAAGAAGTGCAAGTTGCTGGAGCAGTTGGTACTGCTAGTGCAAACCTTGGTACTACTAGCACCTCAAGCAGTACTAGTGGACTTTTGAATGATGATACTTATTGTGCTTTCTTGACTACTCAGCACAATGGAAGTATGTTGACTCATTCAGATCTTCAAGAGATTGATGAAGATGATATTGAAGAGATAGATATCAAGTGGCAGCTCTCTTTTCTCAGCTTGAGAGCTAGGAGATTCTTGAAGAAGACTGGCAAGAAGATTGTCATAAACAGTAATGATGTTGCAGGGTATGACAAGTCCAAGATTGAGTGCTTCAACTGCCACAAGAAAGGTCATTATTCAAGGGAGTGCAGATTACCAAGCCAACAAGATGGAAAGAGCAGAGGTTATGGTAACAAGTCAAGGGTTGTGGAGGTTACTGATTCAAGCTCGAAAGCCATGGTTGCCATTGATGGCTTAGGATTTGACTGGAGCTATATTGCAGAGGAGGAAGCAGAAGCATCTACAGAGGTTGCTCTCATGGCATTCTCAGATTCTGAGGTACAAGTTTCAAAATGTTCTAAATCTTGTGAAGCTTTAAAAGATCTAGAAACACTTAAAACAAGATATGAGAATCAGAGAAAAGAGTTAGTTGAAACTGCTTTTAGCTTAGCAAATCATAAGAGAGCTTTAGCTGTGTTGTCATTATAAAGACAAGATATATATATGTTACAATTTAAGAGAATAAACTTACTGTGTTAAAACATGAGCTAGAACAGGTTAAGAAAGCTAAGGAGAACATTCAGATGAGTGTAGACACACTAGAATACACATCAAAAGGTGTTCAAAAGATAATTGAGAGTCAGATCCTTAATAAAGCTAAGTCAGGCCTAGGATATAAGTCAGTTCCACCTCCCTATAGAGGAATTCCAACACCCCCAGGCATAGACTTAGAACACACAGGACTCCCTGAATTTCAATTACCTGTGCTTAACTATGGTCCTCAACCCAAGAAGGATGTAGTTGATAAACCTGTGTATGAAAGTGCAAGTGATAAATCACTATCTGAGGACAACGTATCTTCTGATAGGTCCTCAGCTAAGGACTCAGATGCTCCAACCAATGAGGAATGGACTTCTGATGATGAGGATGATCAGGCAGTGGTTAAGCCTGTTAGTGCTAAAGTGGAGGAACCAAAAGTTCCAAAGATGGTTAAACCTGAGACCGTTAGGCCTAGATCAAATGCCAAACTTTTTAGACCAACATTTAGGTATGCAGAAATGTGTAGAACCACAAACAAGCCAAGAGGTAACCAAAAGAATTGGAATGACCTCAAATCTTACCAATTAGGGGAGGATTTTGTCTGCTATAGGAAAGCTTGTTACTCTTGTGGTAGCTTTGACCATCTTGCAGATTATTGTGATAAATGGGTATCTGGATATACAAATCATAGGTTGAGCATAGCAAGACCTCAATCTTTTCTTAGGAATGATAGAATGATACCTAGATCAGTTCTTTTAAGGTCTGGACCTAAAGCAGTTCAAACTGCTCGACCAGCAGTTCAGACTGTCAGACCTATTAGACCTGTTCACCCAAGGCCAACAGTTCAAGGTGCAAAAATGTTTGTCAAACTAGCACCAAAAACTATTAATAGACCCTTTAATCACAAAGCAGTTGTAAAAAATCAAGTTTGGAAACCAAAGGTAACAACTACCAAGCCAGCAGTTCCAACTGCTAGCAGGGTAATTGGTACTGGTGTGAATAAAAACACTGCTAAGGGAAATATGGGTACTGGAGTGAATGCATCAGCATGTTGGGTTTAGAGACCTATTAAACCCAATGGTGCTAAGAATGTTTTGAAAAGAATGAATTATGTTGATGCTAGAGGAAAGCCTAAGTCTGTTTTGGCTTGGGTTCCACAAGGAAATTGATTTTTCTTGTTATATGCATTGTTAGTCATATGCTTGTATCTTGTTTCTTTGTTTTTGGACTAACAATTGCAGGATTGGAGAGAAAACACCAAGGATTATGAATGCTTGATGTTTTGGACTAAATGGTGTTCTGGAGATTAGTATGTGATCTTTGCATACAAGAAATGGTAATTGGTTCACCATGTCTTATCTACATAAGAACCAACTAATCCAAAGCAAACGGTTTCTGGTAAAGACTAATCAAATCCGTTGATGGTTGACAATTTACCAAAAATTGTATGGTTATCAGCTCACCATATCTAAGTGTGAAGAGTTGGCTAGTCCAAAGCAAACGGCTATTGGTAAAGACATATCAAATCCGTTGATAGCTGATAGTTTGCTAAAAACTATGTTTGAGCCATGGTATTTTAAAATTTATTTCAAAAGTTCATACGGCTCAACAAAATTTTTTCAACAGTTGGTACGGTTAGTACAAAGTTAGGACGGCTCAACTAGCCGTTGTAAAAATCTGTCAGTAATTAATTTTCTAGCCGTTGGGATAAAACCGTTATTCTTAAGATACTTATAGGGATTTTTATAGACGATAATTATCTTTTTACCATAAATTTATTTATTCTCTTTCTAAAGATAATTTATCTCATACGAATATTTCGCAAAACCCTAAACAGTACCTATAAACCACAAGCGACTACATAAAACCTCAATTAAAATTTACAAGATCATTGTATTGCTATAATCTTTCATTTTTCATCACTAAGAATGGCTGGATTGGAATTTGTTAAGCATCACAACCAGGTTGCGTTCTTAGAGAAAACAGAGCAAGGAGATGGGTCAAAGTTTTATGAGATTGTGGACTTTCTTAACCACTCTCACATAAGGTATACTCTAACTGTTTCTCCTACTCTTTATGTCTCGCACATCATACAGTTCTGGCAGAATTCATCTGTCTTGACAAGTGATGACGGAGACATAGAAATTCATACTGAAGTAGATGGTATTAAGTTTGTTGTTACCGAGTCTATAATTAAGAGACATCTTAAATTAAATGACTCAGATGGTATCCACACTATGCTAAATACTGAAATATGGGATGAACTTACAAAAATGGGGTATGATACATCTGAAAACAAATTAACTTTTCAAAAAGGATGTTTCTCACCTCAATGGAGATTTTTGATACATACTCTTTTATGTTGTTTAAGTCCTAAAAAGACTGCTTGGGAGCAGTTCAGTAGCAATATTGCTATTGCACTCATTTGCTTGTCTACAAACAGAGTTTTTAACTTTTCAAAATTTATTTTTGAGGGTATGGCATCAAATGTTGACAGTAAAACAAAGTTTCTAATGTATCCAAGATTTGTTCAAACTCTTTTGAATAAAAAGAAATATTTGCTTACAAAACCAACAGAAACTTTTGCTACACCTAGCCTTCAATCAAAGGTTTTTCAAAATATGGCTATGGCTAGTAGGCTTTTTCAAGGGGAACCAGTTCCATTGTTTCCTCAAATGCTTCAAACTGAGTTGGTTGAAGGTTCAGCAGTTCCAACTGATCCCCATCACACATCCACTCAAGAACTTGAAACAACCCAACCACCACCTATCACTTATAGGAGAAGGTCTAAACCTAGTCTAACTAGGGTTGTGACTAGATCCTTGCCCAAAGATTCACCTCTCCTAGCAGGTCACACAACTAGAAGTGATGAGGGTAGCTCTTCACAAACTGAATTGATGGAAATATGTACCAAGTTAGTTGACAAAGTAAAGACCTTGGAGGAGGAGCTTAAGAAGAACAATGAGGAGCTGAAATCTCATAAAACAATGTTTTCCAAAGTCTACACCAAGCTAACAAAAAGGGTGAAGAAGCTTGAAGATCAGTTAAAGAAGAAAAGGGCAAATGTGATATTGGATGATGATTCTTCTGATGATGATGATTCAGATGGTTCAGAAGGGGATGATGAAAATTCTTCCTAAAAGGGGAGGAAATCAGGTAAAGACAAGGATAGATCAGGTTCTCAGGGGAGGCTTAATGAAGAAGAAGAAGAACAATTAGATATTGGTTCAGGTTCTGGATATGTTCAAGAAACAGCTGAGACACATCAAGCAGTTCCAAATGTTGAAGGAGTTCAGACTGCTGAGACAGAGCATGAAACAGTTCAAACTGCTGAGACAGAGCATCAAGCAGTTCCAACTGATGAAACTTCTGGTGAGCCAGTTTATGAAAGAAGAAGAGCAGATAAAGGGAAGAAGCCAATGACATCTGAAGAAGTTGCTGCTGCTCAAGAACTTGAAAGGCTTAAGAGATTAAAACCAAAAACTCAAGATCAGATAGATCATGATGCAGAAGTTGCAAGGCAAATGATAAAAGAAGATTTGGCTAATGAAGAAGCTAAACAAGCTCAGATAACTCAAGATGAGGAATTTGCAAGAAAAATGGCTGCTGATGATGTACGAAACATAGCTGAATTCATGGAAAGAACAAGATCAAAAGAAGTAAATCAAGAGGAGTTCAATGAACAGCTACAATATTTGTTGGATTCTGATGTGATTGTAAGAGCTCAAGCTTCAATGGTTCTCAAATACAAACAGTTGAATGAAGAAGAAAAGACAGAGGAGCTTAAAGAGTTCATACTCAAAAAGAATGGAGTTGCAACATGGGAAGATCTGATTCAGAGGATAAGAGAAAGACAGAAGTCAGGATACAAGACAAAGTTGCCAACAAAGAAGGAACAAGTTGAGTCTATGAAGCATTATTTGAAGAACACAGCAAATTACACTATGAATCACTTCAAGGGAAAATCTTATGCCATAATTGAAAGGGAATTCTATGAAACTTATGCTATTCTGAACACTCCAAGAAGAGGTTTCAAAACAGCTAAGAAGAGAGAATCAGAAACTATGGAATCAGATGTTGCAAAGAAACAAAATTCTGAAGAAGAAGGGTTAACAAATGAGAAGATCAGGAGTATGATGATGATTGTTCCAGAATCTTCTTATATCAAACCTTTACAAGTAAAACATCCAATCATTGACTAGGAAGTGTTCACTGATGGAAGAATGAAAGGATGGAAGATAATCAGACTTGGAGATATTTCTAAAAGGTACAAGTTGTTTGAAGATTTACTCAAAGGTTTTGAAAGAGAAGATCTTAATCAACTATGGAGCTTAGTGAAAGAGAGATTCAGAGATAAAGATCTATTTAAGATAAAGATAAAGAATTATGGGTTCAACTAAAGAGAATTTATGAACCAGATGGTGGAGAGTCAATATGGAGATTTCAAGCACAAGTCATGGATGTCACTTGGAAGTTATTTGGAACGTGTGGAGTACATAGAGTGTCTACCAAAGATGGAATAGAGATCTATATGCTGGTTGAAAAAGATTATCCACTCAGACCAGGTGTTTTGACAATGATGGTAAGTGTTATGCTAGAAGCTAATGATGAATCTGAGATGGCTGATATATTGGTGACAAAGATATTCAACCTTGCAGAAGAAGTGAAAGCTAGATCTAAGAGATTTGTTTGATAGGTGTTTGAAAGAATTTTATTCATATAAGAGATGAAGCTTAATTTGAAGAAACTTAGTGATTTGGATAGAAATCATAAGTTTAGGGGAGGATTGTTAGGAAATTAAGCTATAGCAGTTAGAACTGTTGAAGATAGCAGTTAGGACTGTTGAAGATGGAAGTTAGTACTGCTGAAGAGTTTTGAAGACATAAGCAGTTAGGACTGCTGAGTGAAGAAGTTTGTACTGTTTATGATTTTGTAATAGATAATTATGGAAAAGATATTGTGAATATCTTATACGTTTTAGTTGATAGTTATCTTGTAAAGGAATCCTTAGTCTATAAAAGGATTGCCTAGGTTAAAGTTTAGACACACATAGACGTATTATAGAGATTCAAGGTTGTAAACCCTAGTGATAGGAGATCACTCGTATTATTGTTTCAATAATATTGAATCGTTGAAGTTCATTATTCTGTGTTCATTCATTGTTACATTCAAACCATACAAAACACAAACACATAAAGTCTTCTAAGTGCTAGCTAGTAAATTCCGCGTGCTAGACTAAGTATAATTCTTAGTATCACATCTAACACAAGGCGTGTGTGTAGATCCGGTCAGTATCCCTGAGCTACTAATCTTGCCTTGTTTCTAACCGCAATGCCTCTTTCATCCTTTTTGCATCTGAAAACCCACTTAGTACCAATTGCCCTCTTCCCATTAGGAAAATCTATCAGAGTCCAAACTTCTTGAAGCTTGAATTGTCGAAGCTCTTCTTGCATAACCTCCACTCAGCATGGATCTTTTAATGATTTATGTACATTCTTGGGTTCTATTTGTGATAGAAAAGAAGCAAACAAACAGTTTTGAAGGTCTTTGTGACTGTTTCTTTGATGAAGAGATCTAGCAAAGAAACCTTGTTCCTTCAAACCTTTTGTCATGTTTCTTGTTTAGACAGCAGATTGTGGCTCTCCAATGATTTGTTCCTTAGGATGATTCTTGTGAATTCTGGTAGTTGGAATAGGACTGACAGTAATTTCCTTTTCCATATTGGTTATGTCAGCCTCTGCAGCAAGTACATCATCATCAGTATCAAGATATATTTTTTCCAATGGAGGCATGTTTGGATCATGTGGATATTCATCCTCATCAAAAGCAAAGCCTTCCTTGTCAGCAACATTAGCACTTGGCTTAGCAGTATTAACAGAGTTAGTACTGCTAGTATTATTTTCTTCATTGGCAATATCATCTAATACATCAACCTTTACTTGTTCATCAGTCTACTTTTCTTCATTAACCACTTTATCATCATCAGAAGATTTTACACCATCTTCTTTATCATCTTTTGGATCTTCATCAAGATCATCTTCTTGTGAACTCTTTGACTCTTGGATTGAGAAAGGTAGATCTGCAGTCCATATGGGTAGCAAAATGTACTACTTTGCTGGTTCAGTCTCCTTCCAAGCTTGTGTACCTGCATCAGTATTAACTTTTGTACCCGCATACTCATTAGATTATGTACCAGCAACAACTGGCTCATAATTCATTGTCTTGGTTAGTGAATCAATATCAAATAGCCAGTTTGGTCCACTCCCTGCAACATTAGGTGTACTCTCACTAAACCTAACATGCAAGTTCTCTTCCACTTTCATGGTCCTACTATTGAACACTCTAAGAGCTTTGCTATTCATTGAGTATCCAACAAAGAAACCTTCATCAGCCTTGCCATCAAAGTTGCCTAAGTGATCAATGGTATTCAAGATAGTAATAGGAAACCCAAATGATCTCAAGAAATCTAGCAATGGTTTTCTACCATGTAAAAGTTCATAAGGGGTCTTGTTGTAAGGCTTAACTACTTTACTTCTATTCTGCACATAGCATGCAGTATTGACTGCTTTAGCCCAAAAAGTAGTAGGTAATTTAGAATCAGCTAACATTGTTCTAGCAGCCTCAATAAGTGTCATATTCCTCCTCTCAGCAACACCATTTTGTTGAGAAGTTCTAGCTACACTATACTGTCTCTCAATACCTTTCATCTCACAAAACTAGTTCATATCCCTATTCTTGAACTCAGTTCCATTGTCACATCTTATCAATTTAACCTTATGATTAACTAGGTTTTCTATCCTGGTTATGAAAGCCTTAAGAATGCCACTAGTTTCATCCTTAGATGCTATAAAGAAAACCCAAGTGTTGACATAAATAATGCCTAAAAACATTATTCATATCTCTATGTTTTAATGATCAAAAAATATAAACTCATTAAACATAAACTTATCAAATAAACAAGTATTTAGTTGTAAATATTCATTTCTACAACTAAATCACTTAAGGTATAAATGAACTAATGCTATATGATCAAAGAAACATTTTCTTAAAAACTAGATTTTTTATAAAATGTCAAAAACATTTTATATCTTTTAGAAAAACATTTTTGGTAATAAATAAAAAGGTTTAATTTATTATAAATTTATGAATTCAAATTTTTAACCAAAATCAGTAAAAATGTTCCAGAAAAACCTTCCCCACAAAAAGACAAAACTGGGCAACGGCTGGCAGGGGCGGCCCCCTTAATTATACTAGGCGACCCCCTTAAAATTAAGGGGACCGCCCCCTATTTAAGGGGGCCGGCCCCGCTCCAGTAGGTTCCAGCTGTCCAGTTTTTCTGCCTATAAATACCAGCCTTCCCCTGAATTTTTACTCACCTTTTGCACATTGAAACTTTCTGTTGTAAATCACATTTCATATTTTCAAAAACCCTTTGATCATATAATCTTAAGCTTTGGTTTCTAAGTGATCCAAGCTTCCTTCATTCAAGTGCAAGAGAAGAATACTCCTTCAACAACTAGAGAAGAAGTATTGCAACTTAGATACCTAAGTTGTTTGTGTCATCATACATTTGTTTATAAGTTGTGTATTGTTGTTAGATAGTTGTGTGAATAATTGTTTGGGATAGGTTAGAGTGTTAATAGTGAAGTTGTGTAGTTAAGGTGTGTTAGAAGTAAAGGTGTGAAGAAGTAGAATTGTACATAGGTTGTGTTAGGTTGTGAAGAAGGTGTGAAGTCATAGTAAATAAGTTGTGAAGAAGTCGTGAAGAAGTCATGGAGAAGTTGTGAAGAAGTCGTGAAGAAGAAGGTGTGATTAAGTTGTGTATAAGTTGTGAGATTGGTTCTAGCTACGATTAGAACTCGACATTTAGCTTTGTGTCGTTAAGCCGGTGTAAACCAAAGTTGTGTAAGGTTTTCTCCGCCATAAGGGAGCTTGTTGACGTAGTGAAGAAAACTCTCGAGTTAGGTGCTCGGGGAGTAGAGTAGGGCAAGGAAGGTGTCCTTGTAGCCGAACCACTATAAATCTCTTGTCTCTCGGTTAGATCTTTCCATCTCTAACTTTCATTTCACTTTATTACCTTACTTGCTTTACTTATTTTTATTTACTTACATATATATTGTTCATATTGTTCAAGAGTTGAGATCACATAAATTTGAATCTAAGTTTTAAAAAGTAAACAAAGTTTTCGCAATATAAATTTAAAAGGACATAAAACTATTCAACCCCCCTTCTAGTTTTCCACAATTGGTATCTAGAGCCACGTCAAACAAGATTTTTAAAATAAACTGTATTTTAAAACTTGAAACGATCTATGGAATCTTTAAAATATTTAGAAGGGCAATCTATGCAAAGACCACCACTATTTGAAAGTGATGGTTTTCTTTCTTGGAAAAATAGATTCGAAACTTATGTGAAATCAAAGGATCTTGATCTTTGGCATGTTATTACCTATGGTGATTTTCCTCCTATTCAAAATAATCCTTTAACTAAAATAGATGAAATTGTACCTTTTGAAAAACAAAATGATGATTTGAAAAAGAAACTAGCAAAAAATAATGAGGCTAAAATGGTAATTTATAATGCGTTACCACGCAAAGAATATGAAAGAATTTTTATGTGTCAAACCGCAAAAGAAATTTGGGATTCTTTACTAATCACTCACCAAGGTAACAGTCAAGTCAAAGATAACAAAATAGATCTTCTTGTTCAACAATATGAACAATTTACAATTCCTGAAGAGGAATCTATTGATAATGCATTTACTAAATTTAACACAATCATCACAAGTTTAAAAGCATTTGATGAGACTTTTTCTAGCAAAAATTGTGTAAGGAAATTTCTTAGGGCACTACATCCGAAATGGCGCGCGAAGGTCACGGCGATTGAAGAGTCAAAGGACTTGATGACGTTATCACTTGATGAGCTTATTGGCAACTTGAAGGTTCATGAAGAAATTATAAAGAGGGACTCGGAAACGGTCAAGAGCAAGAAAGATCAAATCAAGTCTCTCGCGCTAAAAGCCAAAAAGGAGCTTAGTGATGACGACGATTCAAGTGAAAATAGTGAAGACGAAGAATATGCAATGGCCGTAAGAGAATTCAAGAAATTATTCAAGAGACGAGGAAGATTCACGAGACAACCGCGAGATGAAAGAAGATCGCTTCAAAGAAATAGAAATGATAACTATGGGAAAAGAAAGTGCTTTAGATGTGGAAGTCAAAACCATCTCATTGGCGAATGTCCAAAGCCACCGGGTTATGATTACGAAAGCGCATTTGTTAGTGGAACATGGAGTGATAGCGACAAAGATGAAGCGGACAAAGCAAATGACGAAAAGTGCCTTGTAGCTCAAGCCACCGATGAAATATGTCTAGGGATAAATTTGGAGCCCGACGAATGGATTAAGGATAGCGGATGCTCGAAGCACATGACGGGAAACCAGAAGCTATTCTCCTCCTACAAGGCATACAACTGAGGTAATGTTATTTTCGGTAGTGATTTTCGTGGAAAAATCATTGGCAAATGTACGATCTCTCAAGACTCCCTAACTATTGAAAATGTTGAGCATGTAGATAATTTAACATATAACTTGCTTAGTATTGGACAAATATGTGATAATAAGTGTAGGGTTACTTTTAGAAGTAAAGATAGCGAAATAGTTAAGGACGGAAAGGTCATAGGTAGAGGAATTAGGAAAGGTGGCGTATATGTTATGAAACTAGGAAATAAACCGAAAGATAAAATATGTCTAGCAACCTTAGATGAAAACTCTACATTATGGCATAGAAGACTAGGTCATGCAAATATGCAACAAATACAATCCCTAGCCTCTAAAGAATTAGTTAGAAACTTGCCTAACCTAAGATATGACCAACACTTTTGCGATGAATGTAAAATAGGAAAACAAGCACATGCTAGTCACAAAGCTAAAAATATAGTCTCCACCACTAGATGCCTAGAATTATTACACATGGATCTTTTTGGTCCATCCGTTGTGCGGAGTTACGGAGGTAATCGTTATACCTTAGTAATTGTAGATGACTATTCACGATACACGTGGACTAGATTTTTAAGTGATAAAACCGAAGCCTTTAATAAGTTTGAATTATTTAGTAAAATGATTCAAAATAAATTAGGATGTTCTATAGTATCAATTAGGACGGATCATGGTCGGGAATTTGATAATGAAGTGCAATTCGGAAAATATTGTGATTTAAATGGGATATCTCACAATTTCTCCTCTCCTCGCACTCCACAATCAAATGGGGTAGTAGAAAGAAAGAATTGAAAATTACAAGAAATGAGTAGAACAATGCTAAATGAACAATCTATCCCACAAAAATTTTGGTGCCATGCCGTAGATACATCAACATATATAATAAATAGAGTCTCAATTAGGCGAATTTTAGGAAAGACCCCATATGAGTTATTAAGAGATAGAAAACCTAATCTAAATTATTTTAGGGTATTCGGGAGCAAATGTTTTGTTCTAAATACAAAAGATTACCTTACTAAGTTTGATCCTAAGTCGTACGAAGGAATCTTTCTAGGGTATTCGCAAAATAGTAAAGCATACATAATACTTAATAAACACATTATGAAAGTAGAAGAATCCTTAAATGTAACTTTTGATGAAACTCCACCACCAACTAAGACATTGCCCCTAGAAGATGATGACCTAGTTGAATAAGAAGCTATTGAGGTTAGTAAAACTAAGCCCTTAGGTGATGATAATGAAGATTTAACTCTAGGAGAAAATGAAATTGTAAATGTTAAGGAATCTAAATTACACCTGTTAGATAATATAATAGGAAACCTAAATCAAAGAACCCTTAGATCACAAGCTCAAGATAAAAATAACTTCTTTTGTTTCCTATCAACTATAGAACCTAAAAATATAAATGAGGCGTTAAAAGATGAAAGTTGGGTTATGGCTATGCAAGAAGAACTAAATCAATTTAAGACTAATGACGTTTGGAAACTAGTCCCAAATCCCATGAACATGACCATCATAGGAACTAAGTGGGTTTATAGAAATAAGTTAGATGAAAATGGAATAGTTACTAGGAACAAAGCTAGGTTAGTTGCCCAAAGATATAATCAAAAAGAAGGAATAGATTATGACGAAACTTATGCCCCCGTAGCTAGATTAGAATCTATAAGAATACTACTTGCCTATGCATGCGCCCTAGATTTTAAGTTATTTCAAATGGACGTGAAAAGTGCATTCCTTAACGGTTTTATCAATGAGGAGGTATACGTGGCACAACCTCCAGGATTCATTGACTTTGCAAAACCTGATTATGTTTATAAACTCAAGAAAGCTTTATATGGACTCAAACAAGCTCCCAAGGCTTGGTATGATCGATTAAAGGCATTTCTTATTAAACATGATTATTCTATGGGAATGGTAGATAACACTCTTTTCACGATAAAGAAAAGCCCAAATCTCATCATTGTCCAAATATATGTCGACGACATTATATTCGGATCGACTTGTCAGGATATGTGTGATGAATTCGCCAAAATCATGCATGATGAGTTTGAGATGAGTATGATGGGTGAACTTAATTTCTTCCTAGGATTACAAATAAAACAATTAGAAGATGGAATATTTTTTAATCAATCTAAGTACATTAAGGAAATGCTCAAGAAATTTGGATTAGAAGACGCTAAGCCCATGAAAACACCGATGTCTACGGAAGTAAAACTCACAAGAGATGAAGAGGGTGAGTCCGTAGAAAACACTTAGTATAGAGGAATGATAGGAAGTTTACTATACTTAACGGCAAGTAGACCGGATATCATGTTTAGTTTCTGCCTTTGTGCTCGCTTTCAAGAGGATCCCAAAACCTCTCACCTAGAAGCGATTTAGCGTATCTTCCGATACATTAAAGGCACTATACACTTAGGATTATGGTATCCTAAGGGATCCGGCATAGAAACCATCGTCTATGCCGATTCGGATCATGCGGGAGACTACGTGGATAGAAAAAGCACTAGCGGAATTTGCACGTTAATGGGATGTTGTCTAACATCTTGGTTCTCGAAGAAGCAAACCACTCTTGCTATTTCTACCACAGAAGCCGAATATGTAAGCGCTGGAAAGGCATGTCAACAAGCACTATGGATGAAACAAGCTCTCGTAGACTATGGCATTAGGTTAGATGATGTCCCAATTATGTGTGATAACAAAGGTGCTATAGATTTAAGTAAGAATCCCGTTCAACACTCTAGGACTAAACATATAGAAATACGCCACCACTTCCTCCGCGATAACGTTCAAAAAGGAAATATATCTATAGAAAAGGTTGCATCGGAAGATAACTTAGCAGACATATTCACTAAGCTCCTTAAGCGTGAACTTTTTAACCACTTACGTTTAGGTTTAAGGATAATGGAACAAATTGGCTAAATTTTCTGCACTTTTGGTACAATTTTTTTTTCCAGATGGGCGGACCCCTTAATGTTATAAAGGCGGTCCCCTTAATTATTAAGGGGACCGGCTTGTCATTAAGGGGACCGGCCATCTGTTTGTAAAATTTTTTTCCCTCTCTCATCTGAGTCTAGGAATCTGTTTTGCACAAAACAAAAGATTGGGAAATATTTTTCTTGCATAAACATATTTATAAATAAAACCCAATCTATTTTCTACAAATCATTCTCACATCTAGGAAAACACATGAAAACCATTTTCCTCACATTGTTGAATAATGCTAAAAACATTTTTTTTTCATGCATAAGATCTCACATGAATTGTCAAAGTATATAATCTAATATATATCTTTGATATTCATATATTGAGCAAAATCAAATCAAGGAGACCTTGGATTGTTTCTTAGGAAATTTTTGCATTTAGAAGTCGAAACAATCACATCTCCACATTTGTTGCATATAGGCACACACTAGAACAAGCTTATTAATCACATCCTCACAATTGTTCCATCACCTATTTCCCATTAGTTTCTAGTGCCTTTGCTCCATTACCCTTGCCTTAGATGATTAATTGCCTTAATTCTCTAAATTGCTAGATATAACTTATTGCTTGCTTATTTGTTTTTCTTATATGTCATGCATGCTTAATAAATTTCTCTATTGCCTCAAAACCAGAAGCTCAAAACCAAGCCATCCTCACCTATTTCTGCAGAAAAACCCATTTCTGGAATCCAAAAAGGTACCAGATGGGCGGCCCCCTTAATTCATAAGTGCCCCTAATTATTAAGGGGACCGCCCATAATTAAGGGGACCGGCCATCTGCTGGACGGGTTCACATAATCTTTTTCTGCTTTTTAGCCCATTTGATCCTATACTTCCCCAAATTCACAAACACATTTTGTCCTAATCACCCAACAAGCCTATCCATTCCTAAACCACACAAATCCTCCACTATAAATAACCCCATATCTCACCACATTCAATCATCCCATCATGTCTTCTCCTATCAACCCAAAACCAAAAACCTCAAAGCTAGCAAGGATGACCTTAAAACCCGGGTGGAAAAGAAAACCTCACCCTCACCACAAGCCCATCACAAATGGTGCTACTAGACAACCAACACCTCCATCATCATTCATCCCCAACTACTCTCCAAGATCACAACCTCATTCCATTGAACCATTTCACAAACCCTATTATTTCGGCCAAACATCCACATTCATTCCAAACTACTCCCCTAAACATCAAACCAACTACAATGGAATCCTTGAAAACCCTCATCACCTTGGTCAAACATCAAACTTTTCCTCAAATCATACACCTCAATACCATACATTTCCACCAAATAACCAAATCCCCATTCATGAAAGACAAAAGCTTCATGAAGAGATTAACTAAATCCATGATCTTAGTGATCTCCTTGCTATGCACCTCACACAACGCAACAAGGGACAACCTCCATCCTCACCTTACTCAAATTGCCTACCCCACTCTCTTAACTTGGATCAAGTTACAAACCACACCCACTATTGCCCTTGTTGCATCTTCTTTCAAAAACAAATTCTCCACTTAAGTGAAGATATTTCTTGGATCGAATATCTACTCACTCGTCCTCATCCCATTCCTCCCCTACAACGATATAACATCACTGGATCCGCTCCATTTCCCTCACCATCACATAACTAAAACCCATCCACATGCTTTCTGCCTCATAATAAAATCCCTCACCCTTTTGTGTCGCAAGCAAGTCCAATCGCTCTCTTTGGCAATATGAGGACCATTAGTGTTTCTAGTTATGTTGTAATCATTATGTTTCAAGTATTTTATGTAATGTAATGATGATTCATATGTTATATATGATCATCTTGAATGCATAAATAAATTAGTTGGTTGTTCTAAATATTTTTGCTATATATATGTATCTTGTGTCTCCTAACTTGTTTTTGCAGCCAAGATTTCCATAGCTCGTCTCCTTGGTGCCCTCGAACGAGGGGGAGTACACATCAAGGGGGAGTTCTCGTGCCGACAAATTTAGTTTCTAAAACTTGTCGGCATAACCTTTTTGATTCTACAAAAAGGGGGAGAAGTGAATATAAACTCACTAAATACTTGTCCAAAAATAAATTTTTGGATTTAATAAGTTTAAGTTTTGTAATCATCAAAAAGGGGGAGATTGTTGACATAAATAATGCCTAAAAACATTATTCATATCTCTATGTTTTAATGATCACAAAATATAAACTCATTAAACATAAACTTATCAAATAAACAAGTATTTAGTTGTAAATATTCATTTCTACAACTTAATCACTTAAGGTATGAATAAACTAATGCTTAATGCATTATATGATCAAAGGAACATTTTCTTAAACACTAGATTTTTTATAAAATGTCAAAAACATTTTATATCTTTTAGAAAAACATTTTTGGTAATAAATAAAAAGGTTTAATTTATTATAAATTTATGAATTCAAATTTTTAACCAAAATCAGTAAAAATGTTCCAGAAAAACCTTCCCCACAAAAAGACAAAACTGGGCAACGGCTGGCAGGGGCAGCCCCCTTAATTATACTAGGCGGCCCCCTTAAAATTAAGGGGACCGCCCCCCTATTTAAGGGGGCCGGCCCCGCTCCAGTAGGTTCCAGCTGTCCAGTTTTTCTGCCTATAAATACCAGCCTTCCCCTGGATTTTTACTCACCTTTTGCACACTGAAACTTTCTGTTGTAAATCACATTTCATATTTTCAAAAACCCTTTGATCATATAATCTTAAGCTTTGGTTTCTAAGTGATCCAAGCTTCCTTCATTCAAGTGCAAGAGAAGAATACTCCTTCAACAACTAGAGAAGAAGTATTGCAACTTAGATATCTAAGTTGTTTGTGTCATCATACATTTGTTTATAAGTTGTGTATTGTCGTTAGATAGTTGTGTGAATAATTGTTTGGGATAGGTTAGAGTGTTAATAGTGAAGTTGTGTAGTTAAGGTGTGTTAGAAGTAAAGGTGTGAAGAAGTAGAATTGTACATAGGTTGTGTTAGGTTGTGAAGAGGGTGTGAAGTCATAGTAAATAAGTTGTGAAGAAGTCGTGTAGAAGTTGTGAAGAAGTCGTGGAGAAGTTATGAAGAAGTCGTGAAGAAGAAGGTGTGATTAAGTCGTGTATAAGTTGTGAGATTGGTTCTAGCTATGATTAGAACTCGACATTTAGCTTTGTGTCGTTAAGCCGGTGTAAGCCAAAGTTGTGTAAGGTTTTCTCCGCCATATGGGAGTTTGTTGACGTAGTGAAGAAAACTCTCGAGTTAGGTGCTCGGGGAGTGGAGTAGGGCAAGGAAGGTGTCCTTGTAGCCGAACCACTATAAATCTCTTGTCTCTCGGTTAGATCTTTCCGTCTCTAACTTTCATTTCACTTTATTACCTTACTTGCTTTACTTATTTATATTTACTTGCATATATATTGTTCATATTGTTCAAGAGTTGAGATCACATAAATTCGAATCTAAGTTTTAAAAAGTAAACAAAGTTTTCGCAATATAAATTTAAAAGGACATAAAACTATTCAACCCCCCTTCTAGTTTTCCACACCAAGTAAACCTACTATAATCATCTATGACAACTAGGCAATACATCATTTTCATCAAATTTTTCACAAATGTTGGTCCAAATAAATCCATGTGCAACAAATGTAAAGGCTGACTTATAGAGTTCACTGCTTTGGTCTTATAAGAAGGTCTGTGTTGTTTTCCCTTCTGACAAGCAACACAGATTTTAGTATTTTCAATAACTTTTGAAGGTAACCCTCTTACAAGGTTTCCCTTAACCAATTTATTAATTGTTTTGAAATTTAAATGTCCAAGCCTTCTATGCCAAAGCTTAGATTCATCAGATGTGGCCTTTGCAAAGAGACAAGTCAAACCTCCTTTGGGAACCATATTCTTTAAATCAATACTGTATATGTTGTCTGTTCTAGAAAATTTAAGCAAAACATGACTTTCATCAGTCAACTTAAAGTCAGGAGACAAGACAAAACATTCAGTGTCAGTAAAAAGAACACTGTTCTTTTTGTCACACATTTGTGAGACAGTAAAGAGATTAAACTTAAGCTCTTTTACATAGTACACATTATCAAAATCTAATTTACCAGTTTTTATTGTACCTTTACCTGTGATTTTCCCTCCTTTGGGATTACTCTCAAAAGCAACTTATCCTCCATCAATTGCTTCAAAATCAGTAAGGTAGGACATGTTTCTAGTCATGTGCCTTGAGCATCCACTGTCAAATACTCCTTCATCCTCTAATTCCACATGTGGATTGCCCTGCACATAAAGTAAGAAAATCAGTTCATTTTGGGGACCCAAGCCATTACTGGCTTGGATCTGCCTTGTGCATCAACATAATCATACTTCTTTAAAACTATGGATGCACTGCTGTGTTTGGAGACATGATCTAAAACTTTAACTTTTGGTTTCCAGACCCAACAAGCTGAGGCCTTTACAGCATAAAAATGATTTCCCAAAACAGTATTAGTTATTGCTTTTGGCTTAGCAGTAGAAACTATTGCTTTTGCCTTAGCAGTACTAAATGTTGTATTCTTTTGAAAAAGCCTTTTTACAGTTGAATGTGCTGTCTTTAAAAACTTTAACCTGGATTTAGCACCATTCACTGTTCTTTTTGAGTTAGCAGTACTAACTGATCTAGCAGTATTAGTTACTACCGCTGGTTTAGAAATATTTTGCTTGGCAGTATTAACTGATACTAAACCATATCTCATTTGTACTGTTGTTGGAACCATGTTTCTTTTAGCAAAGGGGTGAGTGTTTTGAGCAAACTTTCGATGATTCACCCTCTTAGCATAGTTCCAAACAGGTTTTTGATAGTAATAACAATTTTCTTGTAAATGTTCAAAACTACCACAGTGATAACAAGCCTTGTTAAACATCTCAAGGTCACTTTCTAACTTTTGAGATATCATGTTATTCCAATTCCTCTGGTTACCTCTAGGCCTGTTAGTGTACTCCCTAGGTTGCTCAGTGTATTCAACAATTTTTCTAGACACCTTATCACCAAACCTAGGTTTGACAAACTTAATCTGTTCAACTCTAGGCTTAACTGTTTTACTTTCTAACTTAGGTGTAGACTCCACCTGTTCCACATCATCATCAGACACCCAATCTTCAATGATAGGTGCATCAGTATATGTCGTTTCAACCTTAGGTTTCTCCTCATTGGACTTACTATTCACACCTAAAGACTTATCATTAGACTCAACTAAACAAGATAATTCAGATATAGGAGGTACATACTTTCCAGTTATTGAAGGAGGAACTTCATTATAAACTATACCACTACCTCTCCTCATCATTTGACACTCAATTGTCTTATTTACACTTTCATATACAAATTCAAGCTTATTTACTTTAACTTGATATTTTTCTTTTTCCTGATAAGCTGCATCTTTTTCTTTTTGAGCCTGTTTTAACCTTTTAGTAAGTTCACTAATGACATTCTCTTTAACATAAAGCTTACTTTCAAGAACATTAACTTTCTCTACATACTCTGACTCATTCTCTTTAAAGAATTCAAGTCTTTGCTCAACAGATTTTAAGCCTACTTTATAGCCTAAATTGTCTAACTCTTACTTCCTTACATCTTCTATTAGTTTTTCATTCCTAGCCTTAAGTTCTTCAATAGTATCTAAACAAGATTTATAAGAACAACCAGAAACATTCGATGTAATACCCCGTAATTTTCCCGACATGTTTTCATATGGAGAACCGACGATTTATTTTGAGGTTGCTATTATTTCCGAGATACAAGGCCTATTTATAGTCATTTTGATTGGATATAATGTTTTGAGCGCATTGACGCAATTCCCATGTATCGAATCCAACGTTTGCTAGCCTAAACGTATCCCGAAATGCAATATTATAAAAGTTAGCAAAAATTGCACGATAGGTCCTTGCATTTAATTTACCCACCACCCCTAAAGTTACTAGGGTTTACAATATTGGTCCTAGTGGTCCCTAGGTTTTCTCTATATAAACCTACTTATAACTCACACACCCTCACTTTGGTAAAACCCTAGCCCCTTTCCTCCCACTTCCGGCAGCCGCCACCTGCTCCGGCCCCATCTGTCGCCATCTATGCCAACCACCACCACAACCGCCATATCTTGTCGCCATCACCATCAAACCAAGAAAGAGTTCAAGGTCGCGTTAGGGTTTTATTTTGAGTTTTTGTATCCGTGAACCACCACCACCACCTACGGCGCCGCCTCCTATCACTTGCTGCCATTTTGACGCCACCGTCGCTAAGAGATCAAGAAGGAGATCGTTTAATTGATGCGGGTTTTAGTGTGATGGCCACGATTAGGTTATGTTTTGAGATTTTGTTTTGGTTTGTGTTTGTCATCACCACCATCACTCCCTTATCGTCATCTTTTTCTCTTCTCGTCACTTGGTAAGCACATGACACCACCACCACCTGTTGTTTTTAAAACCGAGTATGTATATATACAACGATTGTTATTGTTTTCGTGGATTTAAAAACGAATATAAATCGAGGTTATTAGTTTTTGTGGTTAAAAACGGGATTAAACGTGTTTGGAAATGGATTAGTGTGGTAAGAAAAGAGTTCAAAGTGGTGTTTGATTTTATTTTATTGTCGGGTCGGGCTTGTGACCTGTTTAGAGTTTCGCTCGAGACCCGGTTTGGGTCTCAGTGGTGATGAGATTGTTTATTTGGTGGAGATTGATAGAGTTTATTTTGTTTGTATTATGTTTGTTGACTTTGGTTCAACGGGACAAACCACAAGAATGGTTGTTTGTTTTCGGTTCAGGAAAAACCACCCACGTAAGGTGCGTTTGTTTTGTTTTGATGGCTCAACGAGATGCTACATAAGGCGTGTTGTTCTCGGATTAGTGGGTTTTGCTTATTGGTTGTGTTTTGTTTAGTTTAACATTGTGTTTAAATTGGTTTGTGTTTGGTAAATCGCAAACTCGTGTTATGTCTAACAACTAATCAAGGGTGTGTTTAATTGTGTATTAAAAAGGTGTTTGGTAACAACTTTATTTAGTGTGTGTTATTATTTTGTTTTGTTAAAATATATCTAACGTAGTTGTTGTATGCCTTGGAACATTGGTACGTTTCGGATATTTGGAATTGTGAATTGGGTTTGAATACCGATTATGACTCGACATTGGATATATAATGGATTTTTATCGTTTGGAAAATTATTGGATCGTTATCGGATTTACGATATTAAGTAATGGATTCATTGGACATTTTGAGACTTGAGACGGCGTAATATATTAAATTCTCAAGACAATTTGTTTGATATACTCGTTTAAGCCCAACACGTTTCAATAAACGGATCCAGTCCATTACAGCCCAATGCTAATTTAAAGTTTAACCTGGGCCTAAAGTGTAAAACCCGATCCAATCACCCAATTACTAACCCTAATTACAAGGTTATAAGATAAGTAAACTTTGACTTGTCTCTCATTTGAAACCCTACCAACATAGCCATCTAAACGCCTCGCCTACATCTTATCATCTCTCCATCAAACCTTTCATTTCCCATCAAACTCAGTCAACTCCTATCTCTCTTAAGTTCATTCATATCCTGATCTCTTTAAGCCATGAAACACAAAACCAAATGAAACCCTTGAGACATTCATCGCATATTGAGGCAAGGCTCGTCTTCAAGATCTCCAAGTGAGGTCACAGGTAGGTTCACTTAGGTTGTTTTCATATTCTTAACTGAAAGAAAAAGAGATGATAACATATTTGTTATTATCTTTGTCTTTTAGACTTTCGGATAATTAAAGAAAGTTATGGTTTTTGAAAGAAATCTATGATGTGTTGCGTATAAGGTCTAAAGATCTTTAAAGATCTATTCTTGGAATGAAAGAAGCAACCTGAGGTCTACTAGAATTTATTTTTTATGTTTCAAGTTTTTATGTTTAGAGATGGGATAATGATTGATTGTAAGTTGGGTCTATGATGGTACTTTCTTTCGTGCAAAGAATTACTAAAGGTTCTTGGGGCATTTGTTCCTCACGAAAAGAAAGAAAACTGAGACTATATGATTCTTTAAATTTCAGTTCAAGTCCAGTTATGAGAGTTGGGTAGTGATACGATTGTCTAGTATAGGATTGTTGTTGGTTTATGATGGTCTGAGGTCAAACTTATTGGTCAAGCAGTCTTAATCTTCTTCTTGTCACAAATTCGATAAATGGTGTTAGTACCAATTGCGATAAAGCAATTGCGATGAGTTGACTTTTCAATTACGATAAAGTTGACTTGTCCAATTCCGACAAATCTTATCGAATTTCTTTACAAGAAATCGATTCCAATTTCGACAAGTTCAATTGCAACAAATCTTATCGAATTTCTTTACAAGAAATCGATTCCAATTCCGACAAGTTCAATTCCGACAAATTCAATTCCGACAAGTCCAAATCCAACAAGTCCAATTGCGACAAATCTTATTGAATTTCTTTACAAGAAATCGATTCCAATTCCGATGAACCCTGAATTGCAATTCCGATGGAAAAGGGTCTGTCGGAATTTCTTTACAATAAATTCCGATATGAGAGGGTTTTGATTTATCTGATGAGATTCTGACCATCATTTTCGACCATATATCTGACCAGTTTTGTACCTCAAATCTTCACGGTTTGATACACTACAGTCTCATAAATAAAGCTTAGACTGATGTTGACCATTTGATACAACTAACCATGTAAAATACACTGTTTACCACATAAAACACATAAGATATAAAAAGATTTTGACCAGTTAAAAGTTTGTGATAAAACAGCTTCAAAGTAGATGCGAACCATGAAAAAATATACGATTTTGACAAGATAACACCACAAACATCAACCAAACCTAATAACCCCGCTCTGATGCCAATTGTTGGATCGTGTTTTAGGTTGATATGATAATACATGATATCCATAGTTAGAGAGAGAGAGAGTAGAGAAAGAAAGGAAACTAGTGTTTTATTAATGAAGATGAAAGGGAAAAAATACAACTCAGTCTCACCCCTCCATGGAAGTATGGAGGGGTATATATAGCCTCATACATATCTAACTATTACAATATTACATTTCTGGTCCATGTGTTTGAGGCTTACATAGTAACTAATGTAATCCCGTAAATGTCGTTCCATTTGCGTGTTAGGAGCATTCCCAACAATCTTCCCCCCAATGGGACGACATAAGGGATTACTTACAACATTTCCTACCAGTACAAAAATAAGTAAAATAAAGTCTTCATAAGCTCTTCAAATGCTGAGGATGACTGCAGATTATGCTCTTTGTGCTCATCTTGTACCTCGTCTTGAGAACTTTTCTTCACTTGTTGGAAAATGATGTAATATGCATGAACTGGATTAACTTCCCCCCAATTCATGTTGCATGTCTTTAGCGGCTTCTTCGTACACTTCTTTTTGGCGAAGTTTCTGAATCAGCTTCCCCCCAAATTGACAACTGTCTTCAGCAGATTCGTAACTTTGATGTAGTTAACATGTCTTCTGACTTTTGAAGTTTTAAGTACGCAGAGAAATTTGTAGATAACATCGTAAACCACACCAGGCAAATCTGACTAGTCACTCAATAACAATTATACTCAATGCGGAAACTCCGTTCGGAGGTAACATGCAAGAAATCAGCAAGATCTTCTCACATATGCAGATGCTTCACACCAAACAAACCACGAAAGACGAAATAATACTACTTCTCCCTGATTGTTGCGATCTATCTGAATAATACTCACCTGTGTATATACGAATACTCGATAATATGACCATGTGTGAGGCATCATAATGCGGTTAAAACATCACATGTAGGTAACTTCACACAAAACAACCCGTGAAAGTTGAAATGGTTACACCAAAATCACAAAACTAAACCACTGAACATCTCTGCGGACGTCTCTCCGGTAGTAATAAAATTGTAAGCTCGATCACGTGAATCTGTTATGCGTCCTTGATGTACACATTTCTTTCCCTTGATTGCAGATACTTGTGGAAAAAGAGTGTTTTTGCAAAGAAGTCAAAGAACATCCACTTTTTTTTCTTTTCTTTTTTTTTTCAAAGGAAAACTAGTGTTTTATTAATGATAATGAAAGTGAAATACACACAAAAGTCTCACCCCTCCATGAAAGTATAGAGGTGTATATATAGCCTCACACATATCTATCTATTACAATATAACGTTTCTAGTCCATGTGTTTGAGGCTTACATAGTAACTAATGTAATCCCGTAAATGTCGCTCCATTTACGTGTTAGGAGCATAACCAGCAATCTTCCCCGTAAATGTCGTTCCATTACATAGTAACTAATGTAATCCCGTATTGTTGGGAATACTCCTTGCACGTAAATGGAACGACATTTACGGGATTACATTAGTTACTATGTAAGCCTCATACACATGGACTAGAAACGTAATAATGTAATAGTTAGATATGTGTGAGGCTATATATACCCCTCCATACTTCCATGGAGGGGTTAGACTTGTGTGTGTATTTTCCCTTTCATTATCAATAATAAAACACTAGTTTCCTTTCTAAAAAAAATGACCAGTTAAAAGTGTTGTAGTCTATAATCACTCTTTATCACACAATATATGTCACGTTAAGATCAAGAGATGATGGGACAATGTGTAGAAGTTGGATCGTATGATATATGAAGAGAATGAGATGTTAATACTTTTCTTATTAAACACACAACTTACACAGTTGAACCACTACCTCAAATGAGGATAAAGTTCCTTATATAGTACAAGGCATTTTACCCTAAAGGCTTTGAGTGGGCTTGTGGGCTTTAGCTCATGGATTGGGCTTTTACACTTGAAACTTAAACTAATACAAGCCCATTTGTCACAAAGTTCTAATTAAGATGAATGACCATCACTTTATACTAAAAGTAAAGCTAACAATCTCCCCCTAAGGGATGGTCATTCAAAATATGCACTACGTGCTTAGGTCTTTATACTTCAGCATCTTGAACTTTGTGATTCTTTGTTCCTTCATGCATTGTGATCTTCATCGTATCGTCTTTTGAATTGATCTTTGCCTTGATCAACATCTTCATGTATTTACAGCGTCGTTTCTTCCATTGTAGATGTTGAGACATACGATGATCGATGGACTTTCTTCAGTACCTGCATAAAACAGTTAGCAATAAATAGTCCAGCTCTTCCAGGTTCAGATCTCATTATGACACTTACAACTTATGTCCTTTTTGGCGAACACAAGTGTATTTTATTGAAAGTGTACCTAAGAGATCTTTTGATGAATCTCATGGCTCTAGACTCAATAATGTGCGTTTTGGTTTTAGTCGTCGGAGGCATGGAGCTGAGTGCCACCTTTTCAATATCAACTCATCTCGGAGTGAGAGGTCGATAGATTATGCATTGATCTCCGTGAGAAATGAAACAAATATCTTTTAAGAGATATCTGAGTGGCTAGGAGGGGTTTGTGCACCGCGTCACTGGGTCCATGACGTCTTGTCTTCAATATCAGTATCACCTTAGTGAGTACCGATAGCATATGTATTGACCCGGTGTCTTTCCTAAGTTTTCATGGAGGGCTATTTCTTTTCACCCTTACATTAAACTTTTCTTTTTAATTCTTCAACCCCTTCTTTCTCCTTTCTCGTTTTGCTCCTTTTTTCAATCATACCTAAGGACTTCTAATTCTAAACTATTGGAATTGTCCTTGGGTAGATCCCTCCGGTTCTGGCGGATCATTAGACATTACCTAACCATAATCACCTTATTACACCGTGATTATCCTAGATTTGTTGATCACTTGCCATAAAACCATTTGAAAAGTCTCTCAAAGCGTTTATGTAAAAAACACATTATGGATAACACTTAGAGAGTTTTGCATTTATGAAATACTCCCCCTTCACATGTGCTCATGCATTTTTGAAATAAATTGCACATGTTGGGTAGAGATCGCACATTTTGAAATGATCAACTTTCAATGAACATGACCTTCGCGAGACACGCTTACATCACTAGTTAGACTAGCTTGAAATTATTACCCGTCCTGGTCATATTCAATGATCATCTCTCGAATTGGTACATTCTACTCAGGCAAGTCCTTTGCGAGACACGTTTACATCAATGGGTAACCATCTTGAAATTATTACCCGTCCTGAACTAGTCTTTTCGATTACTGACATTTAAGCTTCGTCAATTCGATGGTATTTTCTGAGTCTTTCTGGTGAGCTCCTTTGAGATTCGAACCATGATCACATTTTAATCCCATTTCTCCCCCTCAAAAATAGCATTTCGATGGTATTTTTGATACCGTTTGATTAAAATCATTGTTTTTTTTTTTTTTGAAAGCTAATAGGGAGAAACGATTTTGCATGAACTTTTTGGAACAAAATTTCTTTTTGGAATACTCCCCCTCAAAACTTGCATTGGTTTTTACATTTTGGAAAACTTGGGAGCAAGTGGGAGTAACAATTTAAAAAAATCTTAAGCAACATTTTTGAAAGGATTTGAAAACCTTTTGATGAATTTTGAATAAAATTTTGCTTAAGAGGAAGAAGTTTGGTTTGATAAACTTTGCATGAAAACTTCTTTTCTTTTAGGATTGTTGCAATTAAAACGTACAACAGGGTCCTTTCTTTGAAAAACGGGTTATGCACTGTTATGTGTGCATAAGCCAAAACGTTGAAGCTCGGGTTGTAAGCTGAAATACTTACAAGCCATTTAGATTTTAGGATAAGTGCTAGAAATTTTTGAATAAGCACTTTCCTTTCTTTGAAGATCGGGTCCTGAACTGATGTGTTCAGAAGCCATTTATGAAGCGCGGGTTTTGAACTGAATTGAACAAAAGCCATTTTGACCAGATTAGACAACAACTTTTGGAACCCATTTGAGCACTGCACCAATGGGTTTAGCATGTTTTGCAATCCATTTGTAAGTTGTGTCAATCTGATTCAAAGAAGTTGAATTCCAACGAGGACTAAAAACTGGTTTTTCATCTGGAAATAACACTCGCGGAATCAACGGAGATTTAAAAATCTTTTTCAAAGCAGAGTCATTCTTGTTTTGCAGCGGAAGTTTTTCAGAGTTTGAAGGACTTTGCTTTGGTCTCCACACTTGCCTTACCAATGTAAAGCGAGATTGTGGAGTTTGAAATCTCGAAGTCTCTTCATGAGACATGTTTGATCTTGAAAGCTTTGGAGGAGTAGGTGTTTCAGAAAATCTTGGTTTCTTTGTAAACTTCCTTCCTTTTTGCAAAGAATATGTAGTAAACTGGGAAACCTTTTTCGAAAATGGTTTTGAAGATTCACCCGTGTAAAACTTTTTCAAAACACTACCCTCTTTGGGAAACTTGTTTGAAACAGGAGATTTTCCTTTTGAACGGTTAAGATCATCAAACTTTCTTTTTAAGGCATTGTATGATGATCGCAAATCACTGTATTCTTTTTGAAGAAGATCTTGAGATGCCAATTTAGATTCCAAAGAAGCAATTTGTTTCAAAAAATGAGCTTTTTCGGCTTTTGAGTCATCCGTTTTACGAGCCAATTTTCGTTCGAAAACAATATTTTCTTTTTCAAGTCTTTCAAAATATGTTTCGAATTTGTTCGTTTTGTTGAAAAGATTAGTTTTGGCATCCTCAAGATCGTTTGTTCGTTGAGCTAAAAGAGTTTCAAGCTCAAGTACTTTTGTTTGAAGCACATGATTTGCATTTTCTGTTTCAAACTCGGGAGAATCAGAATCAAACAGGGGATTTGGATAGGAAACATTTGTGAATAGAGACTCAGTCTTTTTCTTCTTCATTGAGTCAATCTTTTGCAAAACCTTTTCAAACTTTTTATCAGCGAATTCAGACAATTGAGACTTCAAAATTTCAGTCTCTTTTGGTTTTGAGATTGATTTTTGAGTCTGAACTCGTGAACGCTTGATTGAATCAAACAAGTTTTTGTAAGTCTGTTTCAAATGCTCATTTTCTTTTTGTAATGATGCCACAGCGTGTTCCAATTCAATATTTTTTGTATCAAGTTCGTCCAAATCAAACTTGATTTTGGCATCATCACAATTTTCTTGAAACATCTTTTCCTTTTCTTTGAGCACTGTTGTCAAAGGGTTTTTAGAAGAAGCAATTCTTTTTGATAATTCTTCTTTGACTTCAGCTACTTCTTTTGAAAGTTCGGTGATTTTCCTTTTGAAACAAAGATTCTCAGATTTCAAAAAATATGTATGATCAGAATCCACATTCTCATGCTCTTGGCAGACAGACACCGATTTAAGTGACTCAATTTGATTTGTGAAAAAGTCCTTTTGAATATCAAATTTTAAGCATTTTGCATCAAATTCGTCTTCAAGAGAATGGATGTACTTTAAATCTTCTCTCATTTCAGTGACGAGAAATTTTTCAAAGTTTTCAAAACTTAAGTTGATATTTTCCACAAGAGGTTCAATCTCATCTTTTAAATACTTACAGACTTCCCTTTTTAGCCAAGCGTCTGATGACATGAGACGATTGTAGTCACTGTTGGTGTATTGTTGTTTCGACCAAATGACCTTTAACGTGTGCTCAATGTGATATTTAAGATTACAAAATTGTTTCCTTGCTTTATTTTGCCATAAATTAGCATCATAAGTAGCAAGTTGAACTTCTTTAAAAAATCTTTTCACATTTGTGTCTTTTCTTTTTAAAGGTGGTTTTGGTATTTCTGACAATTGTATACAACCATACACAAAGCCTTGGTACGAGAGTGGGCTTTTTCCTTTTTTGGCTTTTAAGCGTTTTTCCTCTGCCAATTTTTCATCTTCTTCTGACATGAACAGAGCATCATTCGGCAAAAATTTATGTTCAACCTGATCTGTATTTTCAAAACCAATTCCTAATTTTCCCTTATGAACTTTCTCAGCTTTAGGAATCATCATTTGAAGAGTTTGAACACTTTGGTCTGTTTTTCGAAGTTTTTCTTCAAGATTGTTTGCACGTTTTAAAACCTCTTGATTTTCATTCTCAAGTTGTGTATTAACAATCTTAAAATTTGAAGTGCTTTCCTGAAGCATTGAATATCTCATTTTTAATTCAACGTTCTCTTTTAAAAGCTTTTGGACCTTTCTGTTGGCGGGGCCCAAATTTTCATCCAGTTGTTGAATGGAACGTTTTTCACGTGAACGAGCTTTGCTTAACTCAACTTCAAGTTCTTTGTTTTGTTTTAAAATTGGCTTGAGAACATCTTCGTTAATTTCAAATTTCTGAGCTTGGGATTTAAGGTTTGAGATTTGAGTTTCTTTGCTTTTTGTTAATTTTTCAAGCTCTTTGGACAATAAGATGTTTGTTTGCTTAGTTTTGCGATTGTCCTCTTTGCACTTTTCAAGTTCATGTTTGAAATTATGGATTAAAGAAGCAAATATGGCATGATCTTGATCATGAGAAGATCCATCCTGGGCAGGCTCACCTCCATTAGGATCCATATCTGGGGTTGTGGGAGTGATATTACTATCAAACCTTTGCTCCACATATGTGTCACTGATGGACTCAGGATGCTCAGGATGTGTCTTGTCATGAACAAACATATTCTCGTACAAATCAACATTATCATTATCGTTTGAATGTTGTACCGTAGCCACAATTGCAATGTCGGATGAAAGTCTGATGTGGACAGCTTCAGTATCCCAAACAGCTTCATTCCTGTGTGAACCCTCAGCATCTGAATCGTATCTTGGAGTATTGCATACAACCTGCTGTTCTGATGATGTGTCACTACCCGTTAAAACCGAGCTATCATCAGATGTTGTACCCTCATCGACCTTTTCTTCTTTGTTTGCCTCTTTCTCATTTCCCACTGATTCATTTAAGAGCCGTTCTCTTTCAATTTGCTCCCTTTCCCGTTTCTGCTTTTCAATCTCACTCTGCTCAACTTCTTCTTCAGCAAGTAATTTTTCGAGTTCACTCATGTAATCGATGCATTGAGTTTGGAAGTCTTTGAAGTCAAGCCGATATTTTCGGGAAAATGCATTGAGAAACCCTGACAGGGTTAATATCCCAGGTTGCAGGATAATCTGAAGTTGAGATTTGATCACTTCAAGAGCTTCCCTGCAGTTGTGCGTATACAGTTCTTCTTCATTCAGTATCTTCTCATATTGATTCAGGCTTTGTTGAAGTGGAGGGGTGAAATAATGAAATTGGCATCTTATGTAATATTCAAATGCCTGATCGAAACTTGAGTCATATCCCGAAGAAATGATGACATTCTCAATATGAGTCTTGAGCACAGAAAACGCTTTCCTTGATTTTCTCTCTTTCATTTTCCTTTCCTTTTCAATTTATCTCCAATGTGCGATAAAGTTGATTCAGGATCGTTGCAACGAAATAGGAGATGTTGTTGACGGTTAAGTTCGGTTGTTGTTGTGATTATCTTGTTGTGTTGTTGGTGATGATTGAAGTTGCAGGTGTGGATGAACGAAACAAATTTAAATAAAGTTACAAAATTTGGTTAGAGTATAATTAAGACAAAGTCAAAAGTTTACAATTTCGACAAGGTTATGTAAATTACAACTTAGATAAAATGACAATTTCTATAGAGATTTTAATTTGACCAAGATTTATACAAATTATGGCAAAATATCAATCTAGATAGAAATATATCAAAGTTATATAAATTGGTAATTTATATAAAAATCTAACACTCTTATACAAAAGGGTAGATATCCTTTTGTCGAAGTATTTTACACTCTTATACAAGAGTTGAAATACCGAGTTCACTTTTGAGTTGACGATATTACGTTCGAATCAAATTGTTAAAAGTTATTTAACTTTGAACTCAATTCACACAAGTACAGGGGTCAAAACAGCCAATTCTAGAAGTTCCCAAAGGCTGCTGAAAAGTACAGGGACTGAAGTTGACAAGTCTGAAAACTGCTACAATCTGAACTGCGACAGTTTTGAACTGCGACAGTTTTGAACTGCGATAGTTGAACTGCGATAGTTTATGAACTGCGATAGTTTATGAACTGCGACAGTTTGAACTGCGACAAGTTGAACTGCGACAATTTGAACTGCGACAATTGAACTGCGACAGATTGAACTGCGATAAGTTATGAACTGCGATAAGTTATGAACTGCGGTAGCTTATGAACTGCGGTAACTTATGAACTGCGATAACTTATGAACTGCGATAAATGTGAACTGCGCCAATTATGAACTGCCACAATTTGAACTGCGACAATTGAACTGACACACCCCACTTTTGACTTTTCTTCCTCTTTCACCTCAAATAACCTGCTTTTTATGTCTTGGACCTATCACCCACGCTTCTCACTATTCTATTACAAGAATATGTTTACTTTTGATACCTTGTTTCTTGCACCTACACTTTGTTTATTATTCTTTTACAAGAATATCTCTTCTTTATCAATAAACAATGCAAAAAACACATTAAACTCAATAATTGAAAGCCAATGTCGATCAATCAACTTTGAATATCAAATGAGTGCAGTCATTAAACCCAGTTTACTAATGAGAAAGAATCACTATATCACAAACCAAGTTGTTAACATATTAACAAATATCACCTTACACATGAAACTTGCTATTCGAATTCCAAGAATAACAACACCAAGCGAAGCTGCTGTGTTTTGATGAACAAGAATCGAATAAGAAGCAATCTCCTACTTTGTTGATTGGCTCTAGTATACCACTTGTTGTAGTCTATAATCACTCTTTATCACACAATATATGTCACGTTAAGATCAAGAGATGATGGGACAATGTGTAGAAGTTGGATCGTATGATATATGAAGAGAATGAGATGTTAATACTTTTCTTATTAAACACACAACTTACACAGTTGAACCACTACCTCAAATGAGGATAAAGTTCCTTATATAGTACAAGGCATTTTACCCTAAAGGCTTTGAGTGGGCTTGTGGGCTTTAGCTCATGGATTGGGCTTTTACACTTGAAACTTAAACTAATACAAGCCCATTTGTCACAAAGTTCTTATTAAGATGAATGACCATCACTTTATACTAAAAGTAAAGCTAACAAAAAGTTTGTGATAAAACAGCTTCAAAGCATATTCGAACCATGAAAAAAGATACGATTTTGACAAGATAACATCACAAACATCAACCAAAACTAATAACCCCGCTCTGATGCCAATTGTTGGATCGTATTTTAGGTTGATATTTTGATTCGGGAGGTTAGGGATGATGATAATACATGATATCCATGGTTAGAGAGAGAGTAGAGAGAGAATGGAAACTAGTGTTTTATTAATGATAATGAAAGTGAAATACGCACACAAGTCTCACCCCTCCATGGAAGTATGGAGGGGTATATATAGTCTAACATACGCACCACTGATTCGTTTAAACAATTATAGATCAAGGGAGAATTGCACAAGAAAATATGCAAAACCCGAGTCGTTTGTCCCGACGAAGATCGAATGGAATTTGTGTTCCCGGGACGTGATTCGTGTAGTGAATGAGTGTGTATAAGTGAGAATTGTGATTTCTACACTACAAACAATGAAATAACAAATAAAAACTACTAATAAAGCTATATGAACAAGTAATCTAAGCACGGAAATTAAAAACTAAAAACCGGAATTTAAAAACGTTACGCGACGAATTTAAAAACGTGAATAAAAATGATTTTCTAAAATTCAAAACCTAAAAATATAAAAATAATTTTCCTATATTAAAACTGATAAAAGAAAATTTTTGGAAAAAGAAAAATATTTTTTTTGACTTTTTAATAATTTTTTATGAATTAAAAACTAATTAAAACAATTTAAATGATTTAAAAATAGTAAAACAGCTAGGAAAAATCTGAAAATTTTTGAGTAAATCTAAAATTAAATGATTAAGCTAGGAAAAATAAAATCAGAAGCTAAATAGGTCTAAATAAGCTGAACAGTCCAAATAAGCACTTATGAATAAGCCAAAAATAAGCAATACAAGTCCAAAATTTATAAGAAGTACAGGGATCATGCACAGGACTATATTAAGCATAAATCAACTCAGAAAATTCAAATAAGCCCAAGGAATAAGCTCTAATCCAGTTGCACAGCTTATTAAAATGACAAATTTGGGACCAACTTGCAGCTTATTTTTAAGCAGTTTAATAAGCTCTAAAGTGAAACCTTAAGGGGGCAAAAGCTCAACTACACTACTGAGTATCTAAAAATACTAAAAGCCCTATCAAAATCTCTCAATTTATGCTCTAATTGAAGCTGAGAACAGGTGGAGTTAAGGTGCTGAAAGAAGTGCAGCAGATAAGCAGCTTAAGATACTAACTTGCAGACTTAAAATTAAGCACTAGAAAAGCTTAAAGTGTGAATAACAGATGTTTTTCTAAAAATCTACTACCTAGACTATCTAAATTCCAAAAATCAAGGCTTAAATCTATACTAATAAGCTGTCAAAATCCCCAGATCAGCAGCTCAAAAAGCTGATGTCTGTATTAACAGATCTGTGTCAGCAGACAATAAATTTGGCGCGAAATTGTAACAAAACTACTCTACAACAGACACTCTCATAGATTCACTTAAACATCATCTAACAAAGACAAAATAGTCTCAAACTAAGCTCAACTTATTGCAAGGGCTTATGAAGGCAGTTCAAAGGCTAGTAGTGGACTAATTAATTCAAATACCTTAAAATTCCTCAAATCCACTTAAATTCTACTGATGTCCTACTGATATACCCTAGTTCAAGCTAGCTCACAATCACAATTTGGCAAATACACAGTACTACTCAGATTTTAACCCATAATGACCCATGAAACATTGTTAACCAAACACACCCTTTTCTGATCTGATTTGCTATTTCTCAAATAAAATGGATTTAGAAAAGCTGTAAAACAGAATCTAAATGATCACCACACTACTTTCAATCTGGAAAATGAGTTTTCAAAAGCAAATAATCTGAAAAACAACATAAGCTGGTTTTGACTTTTTAGTTGACTAAAAGCAATAAGGCAGGAAGATTTGAAAACAAAGTAACAAAATCCAACAACCTATTTATCATACCTCAAAATATTATCAAACAAGTAGACATATCCAAAATAAGCACTTAAATGAAAAAATAAGCTGAAAAACAGTGTTGTTGACAAAAATTGACTTTCATTAAACATAAAGAAAACTGAGTACAAGAGTTACTGGAATTAAAATTACAACTTAAATTTAAAAATTACACTACGAAAAACATTAAATGACAGGAAATAAAATTGGTAACAATTTTCTGAAAACATAAAAATTGGACACTCTTCCTGTGATGAGAGGGCTTCTATTTATAAGCTTCCTCAGAACCTTCTGGGAGTTCCAGCTCATCAATCCGTGTGCTCCTCAGCTCTCTATCCACCCTTAGATCACCCTTGCTCCCTACGTTTCAATCTTGGCCCTAGGATCAAAATAGTGACACGGCTTGTCCACTCAGCATCCCCCACGTGTCCCCTGAGCTGTCAGGTGCTTCCAGAAATTACCCAATCATTGGGTAATCATGCGTACGAGGTTAATTAAGGTGCGGTCATTTTTTAGGGTTCATAGGGTAATAGTAATTTCTGGGAATAGGAGTGAAAAGGGGCGCGTGTGTGTGTTTGTTTTTAATATTTGTTTGACCGAGGTGATTAATGGTTTGACTGGGGTATGGTTGGGTCGGGTATGGGATTGGGCTGGGCTTATATTTTAAGTGGTGGGTCGGATTAGTTAATAAGTGGATTGGGTGATATTTGGAGTGGGTTTGTTTAGATCCGGGTTCATTAGTTTTAAGGGTTTAAATGTCTAGGGACTAAATGTGTAATTTGCTGAAAGTTAAGGACCGTGGCTGCCATTTTACAAAAGATGATCTAAGGGCTGAAATTGACAACTTCTGATAGTATGAGGACCTCAGTTGACTTTTTGACCATGTTTTTCTTCCCGGTTCCGGTTCTGAGCCGTTTCCGTATCCCGTGCTCGTTTTTCTGGTTTTTCCGTGTCTTTTGTCGTTTTTCCTCGATATCCGTACCTGCACAATCATAAACACAAAAACACGAGATATTTGACATAATTGGTTAGTTTTTGGTCTATTTAGGTCCGGTTTTGGTCAAGAAAAGGTATGTGTTTAAGCACATACCAAATTCCCCCAGACTAAGCTATTGCAATGTCCTCATGCAATGTTATAAGAACACGTTTTTGAAACCAAAAATTTCTAATCTGTTTTTACTAACTTTGAGAAGTAGCAAAATTTTCAAAAGAGATTAAGAAATCTTAAGTTCTAAAAACTCCCCGATTTCCTTTTATTCTATTTTTGTATTTTTCTCATTATTCAAGTGACGACATTTGTTGACAATCATTATCTGACGATAACTTTTAGGGTCTTCGAGTAGGAAACACGACTCATAAAGAAGTGACCATACGGATAAAATTCGTCGTTCCTGATTTTTCACGAGTCCCCAAACTAAGCTTAAAAACGAAATCATTGTCATTTACAAGTTAGATTGCCAACACTACCCAGAAAAGCTAATTGTGGACTCCTTGTTCCCAAATTCCTATTTTCCTCTATTTATTTTATTTTTGGTGAGAAATGAATTTCTTCAAATTCTCGTTTCGATAAGTTTTAGTCCGATAAAGATACCTAGTTTAGACGCTAAGTAGTTTCCAAACCTTCCCTCGAAAACCGTTGCATACAAAAATGAGGTCCACATCAAGGTCTCTGATTTAACACGATTTTGAGGATATCCCTTTTATTTGCGACCGAAACAACTCATCTACGAGTCCAGAGACAGAAGCCTTTATTAGGATACCCCCGGAGTCGAAGTTTGGCATTTTTAACATTATTAAGCACATTAACGTATTTAGTCCTTGGCCCTTTATAACAATCACAACATCGGCTGTGAACCGGCAAGATGTGATAGTCTATTATGACCTTGGAATTATTCCTCTGCCTTTATTAGAAGTCTACAACATCGGCTGCGAACCGGCAAGATGTAGAAAACTTTTTATGGCTTTGGATTATTATTATTATTCATTATTCATTAATTATTTGTGTTGCCAAACCCCAAATCCTACGGCTTTTATAACAATCCCAACATCGGTTGTGAGCCGGCAAGATGGAATAGTCTATTACACCGTAACACTGACAGTACCTTGATGTGTACCCAACTTTCATAAGCAAGAATTCTCTAAGGAAGAAATAGAAACTAATTATCGCCAAAACTAAAATAGCTTTAATTATTCCTAGATTACTATTTTTGAGTGAAACAAGCTTATGGGAACAAAAAGCCACAAGTAACTTCGATAAGCTTTAAAGAGATCCAACTACTCCACGTTTAACAATCTAACTTATAAACAACTCTATCATTTCTCGTTCTTCGCAAATTTAAAATCTTAAGTAATAAGATCCGCGAATGCTTAGCCAAATAATCAAGCCATGCATATATAAAGTCAAATACGGGAACTTGCAAACTCTTAAAAAGAATTCGCGTTTTCTAGCTCCTTGTGTAAAAGACTAGCACGAGCTTATGGATTATAAATGGTTAAGGAGACAAGCTAGGGCTCAACACGCCCGGTCAAGTCAGAATTTTATTCCTACTCTTACCAGCGGAAAATCAACAAAAATGTCAAAATTTATTATATTTTTGCAAAAATTTTTAAATTTTTTCTCATTTTTCAATTTTTGGAGGAAAAACGGGGTTACATGAGAAAACGGCAAAAAGTGCAAGGCAAAAATCAAATCGCAAGATTACCCCCCCAGACTAAAACGAGACATTGTCCTCAATGTCTTAAAGGTAAGGGTTCTCCTACATAAATCTAAGGCCGTTTATGAATTATGCCAAAAGATAGATGTAAACGATAAGATTCAGGATATCGGATGAGCAACGAATGATGAAACTCGAGTAGCGTGAAGGAAACTATGAGCACGAGAGTCTTCATCATCGGGCATTCCTGGACAAATCATAGAAAAACACGAAACATAAGATACGGAAGAGGAATCCCTCCCCACTCACTTTATTAGAAAAGAGAAAGAAGATAGATGGATAAGCATGGGGTGCCTCCCACGAAGCGCTTGTTTTTGGTAACCGAGTCACATGAGCTTGACTCGACCCCGAATTTATTTGTCCATGGGGGAGCATGTGGAAAAGATAATCTCCATCGGACTTTCGTTCAAGATGTTTGGATAAACACTGAAGCATACGAAAGTTCCACTCCGATGAGATACCCGCGGTATTTTAGAAAGAATAACCAGAAATGGTAATACCGGGATCAAAGATGGTATCCTCACTCCCGACGGAGTGAAGGATAGGAGAAGCCACAGCATATGTGATGAATGGAAGAAAGATTTTGATAATAATTAAGATCAATTCTTCATCATCAGAAGCAATTTTGTCATTAAAGCTCTTGGGAGGGAGGGTCGGGATGAAATCTTCAATAAACAGTTTATTTTGATCAAGAACACCTCCCCTCAGACTAGAATCATCCTCAAGATCAAAATAGAAATGATCATATTTCGGAGGAGATATAAAGAGAGAGGGTTCACCGGAGAACTCCTCAAAGATAAACGAATCATACTCGGGAAGAGAGATATGAGAATGAGAAGTGGTACTGCCACTACTCGTCTCTTCAGTATGAAAGTCATTATCCTCAACGGGGATAGGAGATGAAGTTGGTTTATCCTTTAATGCTTCGATCTTAGAAATGAGAAGATTGACATTCAATAATTTTTCACGGAGTTCATCGTCCTTGATTTGAAGAATATCAGTGTCAATCTCTCCATCATCTGGATCAGAATCCTTTTCTTCCTCTAAGCTGACATAATCGATGTCTCCACAGGATAAAGAATCATCACTCGAAGTACAATCATTATCAACAATTTCCGGTGAAATTGGATCATCGAGCTCTTCCATAGAGATATCACTTCCCTCAAGTGGAGGAGAAGGATGGGAAGAGTCGGAAATGACGGATTCAGGAGACGGAGTGGGATTGCCACTCGGAGGAGGAATCGACGTCTCAACTTCAGAAGGTTCATCCTCATCACTTTCATCAGAGTATGAAAAGTGGATAATGTTAGGATGACCTGGTCCTTGCTGGCAATATTGATTTATGTAGCTTTTGTGATTGCCAAGGACCCCAATTTGGGCAATCTCAGCGGGAATGGAATCGGAATAATGATCACTCAAAACAGTAGTGGAGTCACAAAGGGCTCCAACATCCCACTGATAGTGATGTTGTGTCATATTCTCGATTAAATCATAAGCCTCTTGAGGAGTCTTCCGCATGAGATTGCCTCCAGCAGCCAACATGATTTTATCTTGATCAATCATATTTATGCCATGATAGAAGGTTAAGATTTGATCAAGGAGCAAAATTCAATGATCCGGACATCTCTGCAGCAAATATTTGAATCTTTCCCAAGCTTCAAATACTGATTCCTTATGCAATTGACGGAAGTTTAGAATGTCTCTTCAAAACTGCATCGTTTTTGTGTATGGAAAGTATTTTGAGAGAAACTTAAGGAACATCTCTTCCCAAGTGTGAATTGAATGGGTTTTAAGAGAGTGAAACCAACATTCCGCTTTATGAGTTAATGAGAATGGGAAGAGATTCAATCGGATGTTTTCGTGAGAGATTACATTTTGTTTGAAGAATTGCGTGATCGAAAGAAATTTGTCCAAATGATCGTTAGGATCCTCATCTTTAAATCCGTGGAATTGGCATACTTGACTAATAAGCTCAACCATATGATCTTTCAAAACAAAATCGTTTGTTGGAGCTATTGGTCCTCCTTTACCGATGAGTGTCGGACGATAAGAATCCTCCATGGTTCGAGGATCATGGGGATAAGATGGTGGAAAATCGATCATTGTGGAGAATTAAACAATGAGAGAGTAGAAAGAGAAGAATTAAACATTTAAGAGGATACCGAAGAATATTTTTGGGTTTTTAAATTTAGAAACATGAAAAATCTCAAAAGAAAAATGGAAAATAAATTTGAAAAGAAAAATCTTTTTGGATTTTTATATTAAGGAAAAATTAGAATTATTATATTTTTGGTAATCGTTTGATCAACCGTACTCGTTTCTTTCAAAACTACGCGCAGCGTGGCGGAGATGCAAAGGTCCACTCGAAGGTGATTAAAAACCCGCCTCTTTCGGTCTGCAATTTAATGTCAAGACCATCTTTAAACCCCGTGTATAGGTTGTAGCAAAGAAATAATCCGAGTAACGTTTAATTTCACGATCTCTTTTGTTGTTTATTCGGAATGGTTTACAACGGCCTCTCGAGAGCGAGGATTTATTATTTATGGTGAAAACACTTTAGGAAAAGTGTTTTTTTATTATTATATTTTTGTATTTTTATTTTTTTATAAAAACGATAACTTCCGAGGAAGGGTCTTCAAAACACGATTCGACGAACGAAATCACGAACTCACTTCAACCTTCCCCGGCAGCGGCGCCAAAAATTGATTCGTTTAAAAAATTATAGATCAAGGGAGAATTGCACAAGAAAATATGCAAAACCCGAGTCGTTTGTCCCGACGAAGATCGAATGGAATTTGTGTTCCCGGGACGTGATTCGTGTAGTGAATGAGTGTGTATAAGTGAGAATTGTGATTTCTACACTACAAACAATGAAATAACAAATAAAAACTACTAATAAAGCTATATGAACAAGTAATCTAAGCACGGGAATTAAAAACTAAAAACCGGAATTTAAAAACGTTACGCGACGAATTTAAAAACGTGAATAAAAATGATTTTCTAAAATTCAAAGCCTAAAAATATAAAAATAATTTTCCTATATTAAAACTGATAAAAGAAAATATTTGGAAAAAGAAAAATATTTTTTTTTTGACTTTTTAATAATTTTTTATGAATTAAAAACTAATTAAAACAATTTAAATGATTTTAAAATAGTAAAACAGCTAGGAAAAATCTAAAAATTTTTGAGTAAATCTAAAATTAAATGATTAAGCTAGGAAAAATAAAATCAGAAGCTAAATAGGTCTAAATAAGCTGAACAGTCCAAATAAGCACTTATGAATAAGCCAAAAATAAGCAATACAAGTCCAAAATTTATAAGTACATGGATCATGCACAGGACTATATTAAGCATAAATCAACTCAGAAAATCCAAATAAGCCAAGGAATAAGCTTTAATCCAGCTGCACAGCTTATTAAAATGACAGATTTGGGACTAACTTGTAGCTTATTTTTACGCAGTTTAATAAGCTCTAAAGTGAAACCTTAAGGGGGAAAAAGCTCAACTACACTACTGAGTATCTAAAAATACTAAAAGCCCTATCAAAATCTCTCAATTTATGCTCTAATTGAAGCTGAGAACAGGTGGAGTTAAGGTGCTGAAAGAAGTGCAGCAGATAAGCAGCTTAAGATACTAACTTGCAGACTTAAAATTAAGCACTAGAAAAGCTTAAAGTGTGAATACCAGATATTTTTCTAAAAATCTACTACCTAGACTATCTAAATTCCAAAAATCAAGGCTTAAATCTATACTAATAAGCTGTCAAAATCCCCAGATCAGCAGCTCAAAAAGCTGATGTCTGTATTAACAGATCTGTGTCAGCAGACAATAAATTTGGCGTGAAATTGTAACAAAACTACTCTACAACAGACACTCTCATAGATTCACTTAAACATCATCTAACAAAGACAAAATAGTCTCAAACTAAGCTCAGCTTATTGTAAGGGCTTATGAAGGCAGTTCAAAGGTTAGTAGTGGACTAATTAATTCAAATACCTTAAAATTCCTCAAATCCACTTAAATTCTACTGATGTCCTACTGATATACCCTAGTTCAAGCTAGCTCACAATCATAATTTGGCAAATACACAGTACTACTCAGATTTTAACCCATAATGACCCATGAAACATTGTTAACCAAACACACCCTTTTCTGATCTGATTTGCTATTTGTCAAATAAAATGGATTTAGAAAAGCTGTAAAACAGAATCTAAATGATCACCACACTACTTTCAATCTGGAAAATGAGTTTTCAAAAGCAAATAATCTGAAAAACAACATAAGCTGGTTTTGACTTTTTAGTTGACTAAAAGCAATAAGGCAGGAAGATTTGAAAACAAGTAACAAAATCCAACAACCTATTTATCATACCTCAAAATATTATCAAACAAGTAGACATATCCAAAATAAGCACTTAAATGAAAAAATAAGCTGAAAAACAGTGTTGTTGACAAAAATTGACTTTCATTAAACATAAAGAAAACTGAGTACAAGAGTTACTGGAATTAAAATTACAACTTAAATTTAAAAATTACACTACGAAAAACATTAAATGACAGGAAATAAAATTGGTAACAATTTTTTGAAAACATAAAAATTGGACACTCTTCCTGTGATGAGAGGGCTTCTATTTATAAGCTTCCTCAGAACCTTCTGGGAGTTCCAGCTCATCAATCCGTGTGCTCCTCAGCTCTCTATCCACCCTTAGATCACCCTTGCTCCCTACGTTTCAATCTTGGCCCTAGGATCAAAATAGTGACACGGCTTGTCCACTCAGCATCCCCCACGTGTCCCCTGAGCTGTCAGGTGCTTCCAGAAATTACCCAATCATTGGGTAATCATGCGTACGAGGTTAATTAAGGTGCGGTCATTTTTTAGGGTTCATAGGGTAATAGTAATTTCTGGGAATAGGAGTGAAAAGGGGCGCGTGTGTGTGTTTGTTTTTAATATTTGTTTGACCGAGGTGATTAATGGTTTGACTGGGGTATGGTTGGGTCGGGTATGGGATTGGGCTGGGCTTATATTTTAAGTGGTGGGTCGGATTAGTTAATAAGTGGATTGGGTGATATTTGGAGTGGGTTTGTTTAGATCCGGGTTCATTAGTTTTAAGGGTTTAGGGATTTAAGGGTTTAAATGTCTAGGGACTAAATGTGTAATTTGCTGAAAGTTAAGGACCGTGGCTGCCATTTTACAAAAGATGATCTAAGGGCTGAAATTGACAACTTCTGATAGTATGAGGACCTCAGTTGACTTTTTGACCATGTTTTTCTTCCCGGTTCCGGTTCTGAGCCGTTTCCGTATCCCGTGCTCGTTTTTCTGGTTTTTCCATGTCTTTTGTCGTTTTTCCTCGATATCCGTACCTGCACAATCATAAACACAAAAACACGAGATATTTGGCATAATTGGTTAGTTTTTGGTCTATTTGGGTCCGGTTTTGGTCAAGAAAAGGTATGTATTTAAGCACATACCAACCACTTTACAATATTTATGCTTTTAGTACCTGCGTATGTGGCTTACATGATAACTAATGTAATCCCGTAAATGTCTTTTCATTTACGTGTTAGGAGCATTCCCAACATTGGACATCTTGAGACTTGAGACGGTGTGATATATTAAATTCAAAAAGACTTTAATATATTAGACACAGACCGAAAAAAAAATATTCAATAAGCCAAGACTAATATATACGCGAATGATAACGAAACATGAAATTTATTAAATGTTGAAACGTGAAAATTTATATTTGGTAAAAACACGATAACTGGGGAATGATTGAATAAACGGACGCGTTATGCCAAAGTTATAAAACATTCCAAACTAATATTTTTATTTTAAATGAATTCTATCATAAAAACATAAATGACTTTTCTAAGCTATTTGGGATTATGGGTAGATACCGAAACTTACCAATTGACCTATTTTATTTACATAGTTAATTGTCATCATTTCCTAGTTTTTCTTTGATTAGTTTGAGTTTTAGTCAGTATTTCTCGACTATGTCGATGTCTATTCCTCTTTGGCGTGAGTTGTATGTCGATGTCTATTTCTCTTTGGCGTGAGATGTATGTCGATGTCTATTCCTCTTTGGCGTGAGTTGTATACCGAGGTCTTTCCATTTTGGCGTGAGTTGTATTTAGAGTCTATGTCTTCTTACCACACCACATGAAACTTTGACACTAAACTTTTTTAAGTAATGATAAGAGTAATCCACGAAAACTATGACACGTTGTCTCTTGTAGACTTAATTATTGTACAAGACGTATTTTGAGATAACTGTATATGTATTAGGTTGTGCCGATCTCGTACCGTTATGCTTATACCTCCGTGTACCGTTGTGCCTGTCTCCTGGATACCGTAGTGATTAGCTAGATGCCAGTTGTGTCAGTTGTGATATTTGCATTGCTGTGGCTAAGGTGAGTTCATGGCCCCTACTTTTACTGGTTTTATAATTGTTTTGGGGGAGAATACATGCTCGTTTTTAACTAAACTCAATTGTTGTTTATTTGGATACGCGAGTTGTTTACTCAAGACTTGACTGTTTGGTTGAAGTATTTGATTTGGTTATTGGAAGGCGTTATGTGTTTATTTGATATACATGGGAGTTTCATAGCCCCACTTTCACTAATAAACTGTATATTGAAACCTTAGGGTGAGAAAACATTCAAAATTGTTTTGAATGGACCTAACTGTTGTTTTTGATTTGCTATAACTTGTTGACTGGCTAAGGTTAGATATGCGTTAGATAATTGTCTTAGACCAGGGTAGCAACGTAACCTGTTTATGCTTTTCTATAACGTGGTGCCTGGCTAAGTTTAGATATATATAGCAGATATTTGTCTTAGACCAAGGTAGCAAATAACCCAGATACCTTTTGCTATAACGTGGTGCCTGGCTAAGGTCAAATATATCCTAGGGCCCTACTGTGTTTGTCAATATGAGAGAGGGCTACCGTAACCTATTTGTCAATATGAGAGAGGGCTACCGTAACCTATCATATTGATACTGGATTGGTTGTGTTTTTGATATATGTGGAATTTGTGATTTATATCTATCTTAGTCCAGTGTAGCAAATAACTATATTATGGTCCAACTATTATTATTTTTGATTAAACCTATGAACTCACCAACGTTAGCTGACCTTTTAGTATGTATTCTTAGGTTAAGGCGATAGCAGAAGGTTGGAAGGCGCTTGGCAAGGGGCACGGTCATAAACGACTCTGATATATATGTTGGGACCGCTTTATTTATTTTACTGGCCTATTTCCACACTACTTTTGAATAATGTAAATTTAACACTTTTTGTTAATGAATTTTATTCTAAATGATTAAGGTAAAAACCGTTCCTTGTACTTGCATTGTGATACCAATTAAGTAGCACCCCAGTGACATGTATGCTTCCGCTGGACCCGATTTTGGGGGTGTTACATTAGATACCTCAGAATCAGAACTTGGTGAAGAAGAGTAAGCCATAAGTGCAAAGTTTGGTCTTTCATCTGTTTGGTCACTCCAATCATATCCACCCAAACCATCACAAGACACCAAAGCTATAGAATTCTTAGGTTCCTCAAACACAGCTTTCCTTGAGCTCTTTCTAATCTTGTAGTCTTGGCTCTTTGGTGCCCTGCATTCCCTTACAAAGTGTCCCTTCCTGTGACAGTTGTAGCATTCATCCTTGGACTTATCAAAACCCATGTTATCCTGCCCATTGACCTTGAGGTTTCTTCCTGCATTCTACAAAAGTCTCCTTGCCCTTATTTTCAACATAGCCATCTGCCACTTCAAGTCCATCTCTTCAAGATCATCTGGATGAATCTGTTCCAAATTCTCATGCACAATCTGAGGACTAGTAGATTGACCAGCTAAGAAAGCATAGATAACAACATCACTCAAGTTATCAAGGGTTGTAGACCCAGCAGTATTAACTTGTGTGCCAGCAGTACTAACTCCATGAGCAGTATTAACTGCTTTATTTGTACTGCCAGTACTGTTATTGGAGGAGGACACAAAATCTAAGTTCTGTGAGCTTGAGGATGAACTAGATGACCCTTTGACTTCAAGTTCATACACTTTTAGATTGTTATACATATCATCTAAACTCATTGTATCAAGATCAGCCTTGTTTCTTCACACCACAGTATGGGTGTTCCACTCTGGTGACAAGCTTCTCAGAAACTTTTGATTTAAATCTTCTTGAGGAATTGTTACTTCTACAAGTGCTAGTTGACTAATAAGTTTCTGAAGTCTGTCAAAGGTCTAATCAAGATTCTCAGAACTTGGAGCAGCAAAATTCTCATATTGTTGCTTCAAAAAGTTCTTCCTGGTCTTCTTGGTAGCAGCATTCCCTCCAAACCTTTTCTCAATAGCTTCTAACAACAATTTAGCATCATTGATGTGATTGAAAGTCAATTGATGGTCTTTAGGAATGCCCATCATGAGAGTACTTCTTGCCTTAACTTCGAGTCTTCTTTGTACCTTGTCTTCAGCAGTTATAATAGGCAAGATAATGACAACACCATCATCAGAAGTGTTATGACTTAAAATCACTTCTTTATCATGCAAACTAACTATAGATCGATGGTACTCAAACAAGAACAAGAATGAGATGAAGAGTGTGGATCGTATGAAATATAACTTTGAATCTATTAGCTTTAAAGAGTAAAGATAACAAATACCAACCTAGAGAACATACACTCCCACCTTGGCTGTTTTTAGATGCACATTTGAGAACACTTGGAAATGAGGTGGGAGTGTGTCTTTTATGTCACAAGGGTGACGCCCTAAAGGGCTTTTGAGGGCTTGGAGTGGGCTTTTGTGATGGACTAGATTTATACACTAAATCTTACATATTATCTATCAAAAGCCCACTCTCTCCTAGACTAACATAATCACACGACACACTAATTCTAATGCTTATAAATGACCATCACTTTACATTTAATATTTTAAATGCTAACAATCTCCCCCTAAGGGATGGTCATTTCAATGATGCTCCCGGTGATAGGTCTTTTGTCTTCAATGACTTGAACTTTGTGTGTCGCAGTGGAATAGTCTTTGTTCCTTGTTTCTTCATGCACTGTGATCTTCAAAGAATCGTCTTTTGGTCATTCTTGCCTTGATCAATATCTTATGTTCAATTTGCGTCGCCGCCTTTATCATTGATGTTGAGACATATGATGATGGTGAATGGACTTTCGTCAGTACCTGCATAAAAACAGTTAGCAATAAATCGTCCAGCGCTTATAGGTTCAGATTTTGAGATCATTAACAGCATAGTGTGAAAACTTTCTCTAATCTTTACCAAGGCCATTGAGAGCCTCTGAAGTATACCGAAGTATCACTGCAAGACTGTAGACCGTTTAGAGCACGTAACCATCATGATATAAGGCAAGATCCTTAGATCTCATCAAGACTCTTACAACTTGTGTCCTTTTTGGTGAACACAAGTGTATTGTATTGGAAGTGTTCCTACGAGACCTTTGATGAATCTCATGGCTCTAGACTCGATAATGTGCGTTTTGGTTTTAGTAGTCGGAGGCGTGGAGCAGAGTGCCACCTTTTCAATATCAACACATCTCGGAGTGAGAGGCCGATAGATTATGTAGTGTTCTCCGTGAGAAATGAAACAACTATCTTTTGAGAGATATCTGAGTGGCTAGGAGGGGTGGTGCATCGCGTCACTGGGTCCATGACGTCTTGTCTTCAATATCAGTATCAACATGTGATAACCGATAGCAGATGTATTGACCCGGTTTCTGACCTAAGTTTTCATGGAGGGCTATATCTTTTCACCCTTTCATTCAACTTTTCTTTTTAATTCTTCAACCCCTTCTTTCCCTTTCTCATTTACTCCTTTTTTTCAATCATACCTAAGGACTTCTAATTCTAATCTATTGGAATTGTCCTTGGGTAGATCCCTCCGGCTCTGGCGGATCATAGGACATAACCTAACCATAATCACCTTATTACTCCATGATTATCCTAGGTTATTGATCACTTGCCATAAAACCTTTTGAAAATCTCTCAAAGTGTTTATGAGTAAACACATTTAGATAACACATTGAGAGTCTTGCATTTATGAAATACTCCCCCTTCACATGTGCTCATGCATTTTTGGAATAAAATGCACATGTTGGGTAGAGTTCGCACATTTTGAATTGATCGATTTTCAATTAATATGACCATTGCGAGACACGTTTACATCACTAGTTGGACTAGCTTGAAGTTATTACCCGTCCCGGTCATATTAAAAGATTGTTGGGAATTAAATTAAGCAGTTAGTACGGTTCTGTATAAGTTAGTATGGTTGAAGTGTTGCTGAAGAATACATCAACAGTTGGTACTGCTGATGAAGAAAGTTCGTACTGCTTATAAGATTAAGATGAAACCGTATAAAGATAAATATGGAATGGATATGATGTATATCTTATTTGTATAGATTGATACGGTAGATTGTTTACTTGTAAAGGACTCTTTGTGCTATAAAAAGAGATCCTTAGTTAGGGTTTAATGAAATCCATACGTATATGCATCATTAAGAGCTTCACGTTTTTCATTGTAATTGTTCAATATATTGAAGCAAAGTGTTTGGTTAAACATTTTCTTGTTATTCTTACTATTACATTCATACGATCACATACATTCACCAAACACATATTCTTCTAAGTACTTGGTAGTAAATTCAGCGTGCTATCAAGTATATATTCAAAGTATCTCCAACATAACTCGTGTGTGTTTAGATCCGGTCAAGTGGTATCAGAGATAGGTTTCTGATACTTTGATTTAGAAGACCCAGAAGTATACATTAACTTGCTACCAAGAAGATGGACATGGAGACACCACAAACCTCAATCCTTGCTAAACTCCCCATGCTAAAACAGAATGAATACGATTTATGGCAGCTCAGAATAGAGCAATATTTCATGGTGCAAGACTATGCATTATGGGATATAATTATCAATGGTGATTCATTCAAACCAATTCCAACTGAGGAAACACATGCTGATGGCTCAAAGACAACAAAGCTCAACACTGAGCCTGTTACTAATGAGGAGAGAATCAAAAAGAAGAATGATCAGAAGGCTAGGAATTTGTTACTAATGGCAATTCCTAATGATCAAGTGCTGAACTTTAGCCAATATGAGACTGCTAAGACCCTTTTTGAAGCAGTGGTGGAAAGATTTGGTGGCAATGAAGCTACCAAGAAGGCACAGAGAACTTTACTTAAACAAAGTTATGAGAACTTCACTGCAACAAGCAATGAAACTTTGGACCATATCTTTAATAGGCTTCAAAAGATCATCAATCAACTTACTGTGTTGAAGATTGTGATTCCACAGGAAGACCTCAACATGAAGTTTCTAAATAGTTTACCTGCTGAATGGAACACTTATGTTGTGGTTTGGAGCAATAAACCAGAACTGGAGAAAATGACATTGAATGAGCTTTACAACAATCTTAAGATTGTTGAGCAGAAGGTGAAGAAGAGTCGTGGCATCAGTTCTAGTTCAGGGAATATGGCTTTCTTATCTTCTTCAAACAGTTCGAATCATGAAGATGAAGAAGCAGTTGGTACTGCTAAACCAACAGTTAGCATTGCTATTGTAAAAACTAGTACTGCTGGCTTGACTGAAGAGACCATATATGCATTTGTGTCAGAACAATCTGGTGGGTCTAAGATCTTTAATGAAGATCTTCTTCAAATTGCTGAAGATGATTTGGAAGCTATGGATTTAAAGTGGCAGTTGGCTTTGATAAGCATCAGGGCTAAGAAGTATTACCAAAGGACTGGGAATAAGATTACCTTCAATGGAAGAGATGTTGTTGGGTATGATAAGTCTAAGGTGGAGTGCTATAATTGTCACAAGATGGGGCACTTTGCCAAGGAATGTAGAGGTCCAAGACAACAGAGCAACCAGGGTCAAGGGTTTAAGAATCAGCAAGGAACAAGGAGAACAGTTAATGTTGAAGAGCCTTCTTCCAAAGCTATGGTAGTTGTAGATGGAGCTGGATTTGATTGGAGCTTCATGGAGGAAGAAGAGGAACCAGCTAACTTGGGTTTGCTGGCTTTCTCAGACTCTGAGGTACATATTGTTCAAAAATATTCAAATACTTGTTCTGCTTTAAAAGATTATGAGTGTCTTAAGAAACAGTATGATGATCTTAGAGTAGAATTTAATCAATTAAATTTTAGTCTGGCAAATCATAAAAGAGGACTAGCTGTTTTGGAAGAACAAATTGTGTTTTATAGACAGAATGAGTCAAACTTCTCTGATGAGATAGGTGTTTTAAAAAGGGATTTGCAACTAAAAGATGATAAAATGAGTGGACTTGTATATGAACTTGAGAAGCTTAAAAAGGAAAAAGAAAATATTCAGTTAAGTGTAGATACTCTTGAACATACTTCAAAGGGAGTTCAGAAAATAGTAGAGAATCAAATACTTAACAAAGCTAAGTCGGGTTTAGGGTATAAGTCAGTTGCACCCCCTCTTAGAGGAATGTTTGTTCCACCAGGAATTGATTTAGCTCATACAGGTTTAGAAGAATTTAAGGATATGGATTTTCCTGGATATGGTGTTAAAGTGAGTGAGAATCCTGTTAAATTTGTTAAGGCATAAGATTCTATTGTGAGTGCTAGTGATAAATCTCTTTCTGAGGAAAAGATGTCCTCTGATAGGAACTCAGATGCACCAACTATTGAGGATTGGACATCTGATGATGAGGATGCAAAGGTTAAGGAGGTCAAACCTAAGGTTGTTAAGGTAGAAGTTAAACATGCTCCTAAAGTGGTTAAGACTGAAAACATAAAACCAGTTAGGAAAGGTGTTCAATATGCTGAGATGTATAGGACTAAGAACAGATCACCAGTTTCTGAGGGTAGTCATAGGAACTGGAATCACTCAAAATCTAATCAATTGAATGATAAGTTTGCTATGATTAGAAAAGTGTGCTTTGTTTGTGGAAGTTTTGATCATATGGTTGCTTATTGTGATTCTAACCCATGGAAAAAGAGGGTTTCTGGAAATACAAGGGTGAATAGGAATAACAATGCTAGGGTAACTCAAAATAGTCCAACTAGATTGACAAGCCCTAATGCAAATCATAAGATGTCACCCAAAGCTGTTATGTTAAAGACTGGCATCAAAACAGTTTCAACTGCTAGTCAAAATAAGTGGTTTAATAACACGCAAACTGTTTCAAGTGCAAAACAATTTTCAAATCATGCACAAACAGTTAAAAGGCATTTTTATAAGAAAACAACAATGACCAATCAGAAATGGGTGCCTAAATTTAAACAAGCAGTTCCAACTGCTAGGTCAGCAGTTCCAACTGCTAGACCAGCAAATCCTACTGCTAGGCACTTAAATTTTAATGGAAAAAGGGGAAATGCTGTCAAGGCCTCAGCACATTGGGTTAGAAGATATAACAAACCCAATGGTGCATCAATGACCTCCAACAAATTTTCTCATCTTGATGCACAAGGCAAATCCAAACCAGTGATGGTTTGGGTCCCCAAAAGAAACTAACACCTTTATTTTGTGTGCAGGAACATCCTTCAAATGGTGAAGAAGATAGAGGATACTCAGACAGTGGATGTTCTAGGCACATGACTGGAAACATGTCCTATCTTTCAGATTTCATAGCATTGGATGGTGGACCAGTTGTCTTTGGTGGTGGTGTTGGTGGACGGATTACTGGTAAAGGTGTCATAAAAACTGGTAATCTTGATTTTGATAATGTGTACTTTGTACCAGAGTTAAAGTAAAACCTCTTTAGTGTGTCACAGATATGTGATAAAAAGAATAAGGTTCTTTTTACTGATACTGACTGTCTCATTCTTTCTCCTGATTTCAAGCTACCTGATGAAAATCAAGTATTGCTTAAAATCCCCAGAAAAGGTAATACATACAGTGTTGAGATGAACAACCTTGTTCCTAAAGCAGGTCTTACTTGCCTTGTTTCAAAAGCCACAATGGAAGAATCAATGTTGTGGCACAAAAGGCTTGGTCATGTTAATTTTAAAAGGGATAATTACCAAAATAGCCCAAACACAAATGGGCGGTTCCCTATCTAACCCGAAATCCGAAAATAATTGTGTTGCCCAGGGCAACCGGCATTTTTTTGGGGCAACCGAAGGATTTCCAGTGTATTTTTTGGGCAACAATCGCCCTTTTTTGGGCAACTGGGGGCATTGCCCAGGGCAACCGGGGTAGAAATATCCCATTTGGGTTTTGGGCTATTTTAGTAATTATCCCATTTTAAAACCATTAACAAAATTGCTAAAAATGGGTTGGTAAGAGGTTTACCAAATAAAACTTTTCTCAATGACCAAACCTGTGTTTCTTGCCTTAAAGGTAAGCAACACAGAGCTTCATGTAAGCCAAAAGCCCAGAACTCTGTTTCTCAAGCTTTATATATGTTGCATATGGACTTATTTGGTCCTACTTCTGTGAATAGCTTGAATTTTAAGAGATACTGTCTTGTTATCACTGATGATTATAGTAGGTTTTCTTTGGTGTTCTTTATGAGAACTAAGGATGAAACTAGTGAAATCCTTAAGACCTTCATTGTTGAAGTAGAAAACCTAGTTGATAAGAAAGTTAAAATAATCAGGTGTGATAATGGAACAGAATTTAAAAATAAGGTGATGGATGATTTTTGCAGAGAAAAAGGTATTAAGAGGGAATTTAGTGTAGCTAGAACCCCACAGCAAAATGGAGTAGCTGAGAGAAAGAATAGGACTCTTATAGAGGCTGCTAGGACAATGTTAGCTGACTCTAAGCTACCAGTTTCATTTTGGGCTGAAGCAGTTAGCACTGCTTGTTATGTATTGAATAGGGTTTTAGTTGTGCAACCTCACAATAAGACTGCTTATGAGCTTCTTAGAGGTAGAACCCCTGCTTTAAGCTTCATGAGACCTTTTGGTTGTCATGTTACTATCCTTAATACCAAAGACCAACTAGGAAAGTTTGATGGGAAATCTGAGGAAGGTTTCTTTGTTGGTTATTCTCTGCACAGTAAGGCTTTTAGGGTGTACAATAAAAGCACCAAGCATGTAGAAGAAAATCTGCACATAGAATTTTTGAAGAATAAACCAAATGTTGCAGGTGTTGGTCCAGATTGGATCTTTGATATTGACAGTCTTTCAGATTCCATGAATTATGTGCCTGTTACAGGTACAAATACTAACCATGGTGCAGGTTCAGAGGAGGAAGATGAAGATTGCATTTTCATGCCAATCATGGAGGACAGACCATTGAATGAGTCTTCTACAAAGAATGATGATATTCCTTCATCAAGTGGTGTAGACAAAGAGAAAGATGTTGCTGAAACCAGTGGTCAGAATGGTAAAGAAACTGAAAATCCAATGAGCAGTACAAATGGAGTTAGTACTGCTCAGCCACAAGTTCCTACTGCTGAGCAAAATAGTGATGCTGCTGGACCAAGTCAACCTCATCTTGATTCACCAGTTCATACTGCTTCTCAAGTTGATGAGTTTGATTTCTTTGGAGATGGTCTGGAAAATATGCCTATCAACTATGCAGCTCCTTCTACTCCCTATACAATTGTACATAGGAATCATCCTCTTTCCAATGTCATAGGAGATGTACAATCTGGAGTCAAGACCAGAAGGCAAATTCAAGACCCAGATCATCATGGCTTTCTCAGTGTGGTATATGAGGAGAAACATCAAGATGATGAGCATGAGTGTATGTTTGTATGTTTTCTATCTCAGGTAGAACCCAAGAATGTGCTAAAGGCTTTAGAAGAATCAAGTTGGGTTGAGGCTATGCAAGAAGAACTACTTTAATTCAAAATTCAGAAGGTTTGGGTTCTGGTTGATCTACCAAAGGGAATGAGAGTGATTGGTACTAAGTGGGTATTCAGGAACAAGAAGGATGAGAGAGGCATTGTGATAAAGAACAAAGCAAGACTGGTTGCTCAAGGCTATACACAGGAAGAAGGGATTGATTATGAGGAGGTTTTTGCTCCTGTTGCTAGACTTGAAGCAATAAGGTTATTTCTTGCTTATGCTTCCTATATGGGTTTTCTAGTTTATCAAATGGATGTGAAGAGTGCCTTTTTGTATGGTACTATTGATGAGGAGGTATATGTATCTCAACCTCCTGGTTTCATAGACCCAGACCATCCTGACAAAGTTTATAAGGTGGTTAAAGCTCTTTATGGATTGCATCAAGCTCCAAGAGCTTGGTATGGGACTCTTGCTACTTATTTATTGAAGAATAGGTTCAATAGAGGTAAAATTGATCAAACTTTGTTTATCAAGAAGAACAAGGGTGATATTCTACTGGTTCAAGTTTATGTAGATGATATCACCTTTGGTTCTACAAACAAAGAAATGTGCAGAGAGTTTGAGAAATTAATGAAAGATCAGTTTGATATGAGCTCTATGGGTGAGCTTACTTTCTTTCTTGGGCTTCAAGTACAGCAGAAGTCTGATGGAATATTTATCTCTCAGGATAAATATGTTGGTGAAATATTGAGGAAATTCCAATTCACAGATGCCAAGGTTGTTAGCACACCAGTTGATAAGGAGATACATTTGCTATTAAAGGATCACAGTGGTGAAGATGTGGATGTGCACATGTATAGATCTAAGATTGGGTCTTTGATGTATCTCACATCATCCAGGCCTGACATTATGTTTTCAGTTTGTGCTTGTGCAAGATTCCAAGTAAATCCTAAGGTGTCTCATCTCACAGCAGTAAAGAGAATCTTCAGATACCTTAAAGGTCAACCTAATTTGGGGCTATGTATCCTAAAGAGTCTGCATTTGATCTAGTGGCATTCTCTGATTCTGATTATGCTGGTGCTAGCATGGATAGAAAATCTACAACATGTGGTTGTCAGTTCTTGGGTTGTAGATTAATTTCTTGGCAGTGTAAGAAGCAGACTATGGTGGCTACTTCTACTACTGAAGCAGAATATGTGGAAGCAGCAAGTTGTTGTGCTCAAGTTCTTTGGATTCAAAACTAGATGCTTGATTATGGGTACAATTTCTTAAACACAATTATACATATAGACAATAACAGTACAATGTGTATCATTAAGAATCCAGTTCAACATTCAAAAACTAAACACATTGAAATTAGACATCATTTTATAAGAGATTGTGCTGAAAAGAAATTAATAAAAGTTGTTAAAATATATACTGATGACAACTTTGCTGATCTCTTAACAAAAGGTTTTGATGTAGGAAGATTTCAGTACTTGGTAACAGGTATTGGAATGCTTAATCCTTCAAAAGATTAATGTCTAAGTGTTTTTGGTTTTTGTACTGCTAGTTGTGTTATTTGTAAAGTTAGTACTGCTTGGTAATTTTTAGTACTGCTTGTGAATTTGTTAGTCAATTGTGATAACTGTTGAAAGAAGATATTGTGTATTGTGTATTCTTTGGTTTTGGAATAACATTTCAGGTTAAGGAAAGCTTTTTGCTTTGGATTGTGCTTTGTGAAGTATGGTAGTTTGGACTATCAAGTGTGCATGCTTGTCACACAACAAATGGTAATTGGTTCACCATGTCTAATCCACTTAAGAACCAACTAGTCTAGATCAAACGGTTTCTGATAAAGACTTCTCAAATCCGTTTATGGTTGACAGTTTACCAAAAACTGGATGGTTATCAACTCACCATATCTAAGTGTGAAGAGTTGGCTAGTCCATAGCAAACGGCTATTGGTAAAGACATAACAAATCCGTTGATAGCTGATAGTTTGCTAAAAACTATACGTGGACAAAAGTGTTTTCCAATCCACATTACAATTAACTTTGATTTTATCTCAGAAAATTTTTAAACAGTTAATACTGCTAGTTTCATCTAGTTTGTACTGTTGCTTTTTCAAACTTGGTTCATTCTAAGTTTATGCTCTACAATTCACCTCTCTCAGAAGGTTACACATCTGGAAGTGTTAAGAGCAGTTTGAAACTACAAAACTGAATTGATGGTAACTTGTACAAATTGTCATATTAGATGCTGAGCTTGAATGTTCTATGTTCTAGTTCATCTGATGGTGAAGATTCTTCCAAACAGGGGAGGATTTACACAGAAATTAAAAGTTTGTTCAGTTGCTGTTAAAGATGATTATGTGATTGAGGGGAGGTTATAAATTCAGAATCTGAGATAAGTGTGAGGTTTATGTTGATAGTGAATGTTTAAGTACACAAGAAGATAAGTGTTTGAAAGAATCCACCCCATCATATAATGTTGAAGTTTAATTCAAGAAACTTGTTGATTTACACAGAAATCATAAGTTTAGGGGAGGATTGTTGGGAATTAAATTAAGCAGTTAGTACGGTTCTGTATAAGTTAGTACGGTTGAAGTGTTGCTGAAGAATACATCAACAGTTGGTACTGCTAATGAAGAAAGTTCGTACTGCTTATAAGATTAAGATGAAACCGTATAAAGATAAATATGGAATGGATATGATGTATATCTTATTTGTATAGATTGATACGGTAGATTGTTTACTTGTAAAGGACTCTTTGTGCTATAAAAAGAGATCCTTAGTTAGGGTTTAATGAAATCCATACGTATATGCATCATTAAGAGCTTCACGTTTTTCATTGTAATCGTTCAACATATTGAAGCAAAGTGTTTGGTTAAACATTGTCTTGTTATTCTTACTGTTACATTCATACGATCACATACATTCACCAAACACATATTCTTCTAAGTACTTGGTAGTAAATTCTGCGTGCTATCAAGTATATATTCAAAGTATCTCCAACACAACTCGTGTGTGTTTAGATCCGGTCAAGATTTATCTTCCCCTAGTTGATATGACAAAACCATGTATGAATGAAAGATGATCTTCTTACCCTTAATCCATGCATGTCATCAAGGCTCTTCAAGCTGCAATCTTCAATAAATCTTCTTCCCCTTTTTGTCATCATCAAATAGGAAACAAAAATAAGCAACCTTGATCTTTACAACCACGAATCAATATTACACGTCCAATCCATCTTTCCAATGTTTCAAATTACCCACCATTAAGTTTTCCGCACTATAAATGAACTTGAAACAGTAGAAGTCAAAATCAGCAGTAGTAATACCAACTAGCAGTAGAAAAACCTTCACCTCGATGTAGCATAACCTCGATGTATTGAAGAAGAAAACTAACCATTACCCATCCGATGCTGAAGTAGAATAACCCAAACTCATGTCTTAAATATAACTGCGAACGTATACCCAATCCGATGTATAGGGAGATCGCAATCTCTTGACAATGTGAACACTAAGCACAATAACGTAACTCCTTCAAGTGTTCGTCAATTCGTAGATATATTAAGAACATAAACCCAAATAATTCCACTTCACCTTCAAATAAGTAACGAATAATCTTCATCACTAATAAATAAAAGCCATAAAATTTTAACGAACCAAAACCAAAAATCCCTTGTGTGTGTGGTTCTTCCCCTTTGTGTGTGCCCAATCTCCAATCAACAACTAATAATATTCGCTTCCCCTCACTTTTAGAATTCCATGCCGCCACAATCAGTACAATGTAGAACGAATATATCATGAACAGTACAAACCCGAGATGGTAGCAGTACTAAGTTATAAACCCAACAGTACTAACTAGCGAAGCCAGCAGTACAAACTGCTACGTATGAAGCAATAAGCAGTACTAACTATTCAACGAGCAGTACTAATCCCGAACGAGCAGTACTAACATATAAAGCGATCAGTAGAAATTGCTACGTATAAACTAATAAGTATTCGAACTCCATCAGATACTAAAAGCGATTCTCAAATCCAATTAGTGACCATGTGCAATCTTGAATTAAATGACGCAATAATCGACCAATATACCAAATCAGTAATGAATCACCAACCAATTGAATTCAATATCAGTAAGCGACAAACAGAGAAAGTCCAATATATCTCTGATCAATATTGCTACCCACGAAGTGTCCTTTCAAAGCCAAATCGACTTTAATATATCTCTGACCAATTCAGTAAGCGAGGTGTCCTTTCAATTACCGATCAAATACCATTAAAGCATTGACCAATTAAATAAAACAATTCATCATTGTCGCCACTTATATTTAACCGATCCATACCAAAACAAAAAGAAATCTGGTTATACCTTGTAACAGCCAGTTCGTACCTTCATCAAGACTGCTTCTTTTCGACAGAAAACCTTGTTTAATCCCTAGATATCACGAGCAACCCTCTCTGATACCACTTGTGGAGATCGTTTGCTCGAGGTTTGTTAGACCTCATATCTAGGACATCAACAATAACAACGAATAAATCAATACACAGCGGATAAACACAAAACATTCATTATTATTGAACAAAGTTTTCCTCATCATCATCTCTACTCTAACCAATACAAACAGCCCCAATTCTACCTTGATCAATGATAGAACGGTTAACACACTAACAGGAATCAAAAGATTCTTAAGGCTTAACAAACTACCCTAGGTGTTTTCCCATAAAACACCCGTACACACACACACGTTTAATGGTGTTACATCTTGACACACCTAAAACATACTCCCTGTGTTTCTTTATATACTAGAAACATTAGGGTTACAAAGGGATAAACATAAAAGATTTCCTGTAATCTTTTCTTCTTTGAAGTTCCATCCTTTGTCATCTTTAGTCCTTCATCTTTCATCTTTTGTCCATATCAACTCTATATTTAATTCCTAAAAAAGATCATCTCTCGAATTGGTGCATTCTACTCGGACAAGTCCTTTGCGAGATACGTTTACATTACTGGATAACCAGCTTGATATTATTACCCGTCCCGGACAAGTCTTTTCGATTTCGGACAATTATTTTTCGTCAATTCGAGCGTAAAATATTGAGTCTTTTTTGTAGAGCACGACTCACTGACATTACTTTTTGATCACATTAAATCACGTCTTCTCCCCCTTATACCTAATCTCCCCCTCAAAAATAGCACGTAGTGATAATTTTGATATCGAAAGATTAAATTGAAAACTTGTTGGAGAGAGAGACGGGTTTGAGCATGAAAATTGGAACTTTTTGTTTTTCATTTTGTACTCCCCCTTAAACAAAGCATATTTTTAAACATTTGAGTTTAAAATCGGTTTAAGGGTTTAGGAGGGAGTTGTCTTGAGCACAAAATTTTGAGAAAGATTTTGAAGAATCTTTTTGAAATGTCTTGATCATGTGCTCAAGGATTGTTTATTTTGCCATTAACATTACGAGTCCTGATCGGGAATAATTAGAAGTCATCAATGTAGCGCGGGTTTCGTACTGAAATGTACGAAAGCCGTAATGAAGAAAATTTTGAGAAACGACATGTTTTAGAAAAAAATTTAAATGAACTCTCGCTCAAGCATCTGTACATGCCCATATCATTGTTGAATGACATTTCTAGATACGTACAGAATATCGATTATATGAGAGACATGTCGTGAGAAGACTATTTTTGGTTTTTTTGATTTTCTATTGTTTTTGTCCTTTTGAAAATTTTCTATTTTTATATTTTGCTTTTGTTGGTTTTTCAAATTTTGTATTTTGTTTTTCAAAAATATTTACAGCGAAGATTTGTGAGATAAATCAAGAAGATTCGAGAAGACTTTCTAACTCGTCGGGAGTTAGGCTTCGCATTCCAATTCGACGAACTAAGTTTTCAAACCGCTTTTTTGGGAGCGTTTTAGTAAATAGATCGGTGAGTTGGTATTCAGTCTTCACGAAAAATAATTCAACAGTACCCTCGTCTACGTGTTCCTTTATGAAGTGATGGCGGACTCTAATATGCTTGGTCTTCGAGTGTTGAACTGGATTGCACGAGATGGCTATGGCACTTTTCGAGTCACAATACAAAGGTATGCGATCGAAAGAGAAACCATAATCTGTGAGTTATGTCCTCATCCATAGAACTTGGGCACAACACGCAGATAGAGACACATACTCGGCTTTTGCGGTTGATAGTGCAGTGCAGTCTTGTTTCCTTGATGACCAGCCTACTAGCTTTTCTCCCAAAAATTGTGCTCCACCTGATGTACTCTTTGCTGTAACTTGGCAACCGGAATGTTTGCATCTGAAAATGCGATTAGTGTAAACTCCGAATCCTTTGGATACCAAAGTCCCATGTTAACGGTTCTTCGTTGGTACCGAAAGATCCGTTTAACCTCTTGGAGGTGAAGTTCGGTAGGCCTTGCCTGAAACCGTGCTAATAAACAATCAGCAAAATGTATATCGGGTCGACTAGCAGTTAAGTACATGAGAGAACCAATCATGCTCCGATATTTCTTCGGATCCATGGGTTTCCCAAATAAGTCAGCGCCTATTTTTGGTGAGGTGACCATTGGTGTACCAACAGAGTCACAATTTTCCATTTCATGTTTTTTCAAAATCTCAATTGTACATTTAGCCTGATTAAGAAAAATACCACGTGGGGATTGATGAATTTGTAAACCAAGAAAGAATTTTAATTCCCCCATCATGGACATTTCAAATTTGCTTTTCATGAGATTTGCAAAATGTTTTGAATATTTCGGATTAGTGGAACTAAATATTATGTCATCCACGTAAATCTGAACAATCAAAATGTCATTTTTGAATTTTCGTGTAAACAAGGTCGGATCAATAGTTCCTTTGGTGAAATTATTTTGAAGCAGGAAAGATGATAATTCGTCATACCACGCCCTTGGGGCTTGTTTTAAACCATAGATAGCCTTCTTTAGCTTGTAGACGTAGTCTGGATGATCTTTGTCGACGAATCCGTCTGGTTAACTCACGTACACTTCTTCTTTCAGAGTTCCATTCAAGAAAGCTGTCTTGATATCCATCTGATAGACCATTATGTTTTTGTGAGCTGCATATGCTAAGAAAATCCTGACAACTTCAAGCCTTGCTACAGGCGTGAATGACTCCTCAAAATCTATCCCCTCTTCCTGTCTGAATCCCTTGGCCACGAGACGAGCTTTGTTGTGACTGACAGTCATCTCTTCATCCTTTTTGTTTTTCCATAACCACTTAAGATCAATGACGAGTTTGTCAATTGGTCTTGGAACTAAATCTCAAGTGTCATGTAATTGATATTGGATAAGTTCTTCCTGCATCGCTTCAATCCAAGCATTGTCTGCCATCACTTCCCGAATGTTCTTTGGCTCTATTAGACTGACTGAGCAGACGTAGATGCACATGTCGCAATCGGTGTTTAGTTGTTTTCTCGTCTGAATTGGCCATGAAGGTTCACCAATAACTTGTTCTATTGGATGGTCTTTTGTCCACTGTAACGTAGAAGGGTACCTTGGATTTGACAAATGCGTGTTAGACGGTTCATGTAACCTTGAAGATGATTCAGTAGAATCCGTTGCAAATGGGTTTTCGAATACATCTTCTTCTAACACAGCATCGTTTTGTTCTTGCTCATCAACTCTTGGTAGAACAATTTCAATTACTGGAGTTGGTGGAGTAGATGTTGATGACGTGGAGAAAGTTGGTGCGTCAGCTTTGAATGTTGTTGATGCATCTTGCTGTGGTGGTGGTGGTGGTTGATGATTTTGAGCGGGTGCAGCGGAACGTTTTTTAGATGCATTGATCGAAGCGCCACCATAGTACTCATCAGACATAAACTCGAAGAAATTTTCCAGTTCTTGATTTGTTGGTTTTTCCTGGTGTGAGTTAATTGAGCTCCTTGGGGTACGAGTCCTGAACTGATATGTCCAGAAGTCTGAATGTTTGGCGCGGGTCCTGATCTAGTATGATTAGGAGCCATTGGGTTAAGCACGGGTTCTAGAGCGAGTCTCTCAGAAGCCATCTGTGAAAATTCATCAAACTTCACATTCATCGTCTCCATAATCTTTTTCGTTCTCCTATTATACACCCTGAATGCCCTCGAGTTTTCTGAATAACCAATGAAGATTCCAATATCCCCCTTAGCTTTCAACTTCCCCAGATCTTCTCTGTCGTTCGTTGGATAGCACAAAGCGCCAAACACATGAAGATAAGAGATATCGGGTTTTCTGTTGTTCACTAGTTCATACGGGGTTTTATTGAATCTTGGATGAACCAGGGATCGGTTCTGAGTGAAACAAGCAGTGGCAACAGCATCAGCCCATAAGAAAAACGGTGCACTAGAATAAATCAGCATTGTGCGAGCAGCTTCCACAAGAGTTCGATTTCTTCTTTCAACTACCCTATTCTGTTGTGGAGTTCTTACAGCTGATGTCTGATGTGTAATTCCAGCATCTTCAAAGTAGGTGTTTAACTCCTGATTAGTGAATTCTGTGCCATTGTCTGTTCTTACGATCCTTACTGGAGCTTGAAGTAGGACTTGAATTCGCTTCAGAAATGTGATGATGATGCCTGGTGCTTCATCTTTTGACCTCAGAAACTTTACCCATGTATATCTTGAATAGTCATCGACGATTACAAGAATATACTTCTTCCCATTTATGCTTTGAACTCTCATAGGGCCACATAAGTCCATATGCAACAAATGTAACTTATCAACCGAACTGGGTACGGTTTTAGGTTTATATGTTGCCTGTTTGCTTTTTCCTTGCTCACAGGATGGACATAAGTGTTCTTTGGTGTATTTGAACTTTGGGAGACCGTTGACGATGTTGTCTTTGGCCAGCTTGTTGATGGTGTCAAAGTTAAGATGGGACAACCGTCTATGCCATAACTAGGACTTTGTTTCGGATGCTCTTGTCATGAGACAAATTGGTGATGAGAAGGCCATTTGGTTTATGTCGTTAGCATTGAGATTTTGCCACGATTCCCGGTTAAGAGATCATCTCCAACCAAATTCTGAACGAAGAAGGTGTTTTTCCTAAATGCAACCTCTAAATCTGCATTGCAAAACTGCCCGACTGAAAACAAGTTGTGTCCCAACCCTTCGACATAGTAAACCCGAGTGATTAAGTAGTTCCTAAACTGAAGATCTCCATAACCCAGAATAGCTGCAACATGATCATTCCCAAACCGTACAGTTCCCATGAACTGCCATACAAAGTTGATAAGCAGCTTCAAATTCCCGGTCATGTGCTTGGAGCAACCCGAGTCGACGATCCAAAGACAAATTTCAATGACCAGCGAAGAACAGATGATTTTGTATATGGAAACCATTTAACTTTTGGTTCCAATGGGTTAGAGGTAACAGGTGAATCACAATTAGAGAAGGTTTCCATATTTTCATTTGGAACAATTTCTAATTTGCCATTCTTAAGAGTAAACATTCTACCCGTTGGTTTCCATGCACAAAACTTAAGATGGTCCTTAGGCAATAGGCTACTAGTGGTTTTCCTAGCCTTTCCAATTAGTCTTTGAATATATCTAGTCTTAGCCCTATTTACTGAAGGAACCTCTTTCTGTTCAGGCATATCATTCTCATTCACAGTGTTAGAAACAATATCATCACAAGCATTTTCAGACAAAGATTTCTTGTACATTAAACAAACAGAGTCGTTACAAGCACTAGAAACAGAAGTCTTAACATTACATCCAGATGACATATGTTTCTTATTTGAAAGCGTAAAATTCCTAGGGTGTTCTTCTACTTCTTTACATTCACTCTTAGAGACAGGCGAGACTCTATTGTTCCTGGTATTGCTTCTAGGCTTTTGTCTGCTGCTCTTAGAGGTGCTTTCTAATCCTGTAGAAGGTAAGGCACACTCATTAGAATTTATGTTGTTGTCCTGAGAGGTTGTTGTAGCATTCCTATACTCTTTTGGATTATCTTTATTACTTTTGTCTATCACCCTATATGTGTTAGATGTAGAGGCAGACGCAGTAGTGGGACTAATCCTATAAAGGCCAGGCGCTATCACATTCGATGTTTTGACAACAGCTTTCTCTTTATCAGCACATTGGTTAGGTAAGGGTGTTGGAGTGACTGGTTTTGTCAAATCATTTGTCACATCAACCTTTGGAACAGTTTGAGAAATTTGCATTTTTGGTTGTTCCGAAGTTGATGGTTTTGCAAACTTAGTTTCCTCACCCTTCCTTTTTAGACTGTCTAGCTGAGACTTCAAAAGATCATTTTGTTCTTTCAGATTCTTGTAAGCACGCTCATACGACAATTTGTCATACTTGCATTCTTTCTTTTTCTGATCAAGTTGTTTAAAATATGTGACATTTTTTTTTCAATCTTAGCAAGAGAATTTTCATATTTTACAACAATTGCAGAAGTCTCAGCTCGGAGTCTTTCATCATCTTCCACAGAATATGTTTGATAAATAATGGACATAATTTCAGTCGATAGAGCTACTTCAGAGAGAATGTCATTGTGTCTTTCCAAAACTTTGATGTGTTCAATGTTTTCATTTGCTTCCTTTACCAGGGATTTGTGGTCCTTGACAAGGTCGGCTGTTTCTTTTAAAAGCGCATTTTCAACATTAAGTACTCTTGCATGAATTGCCATGAGTGGAGTACTAATTTCTGTTTCATACACCTTTTTTATTTAATTATAAAAACTTGATTCCCAATCGTTAATGCGATTATTATTTGTTTTGGATGCCACAACCATTTGAAGTGTATCAACTCTCTTTTTAAGATCATCCAAATATCGTCTAGCTTCACTTGTGTTAGAAATGTTACTAGAGGACATTTGTTCAATGTTAGAAAGATGTTTCGAAACAGCTTTTCGTTTTGTGACAGCCACCGGTTTTTTGAAAAACATTGGTGACTCTTTTTGAACCAGATGAACGCCAGAAATTGTATTAAGCTTATTATAATCAATTGGTCTGATTTCTGGGTTCATTTGTCTCATTTTAGTTCTACTCTCTTCAGCAAGCTCAATCGTTTCATAGGAATCACGAACCTCGGGAGGATCATGGTTATCATTTAGCACACTACCATTATATAACACATTCTGATGTTGCTGAGCTTTCTTGAGATGATAAGGGTTTTCACAACCGATAGCCATTTTCTTCATTGTATGTAAAATCGGGTTTGGATCGTTAATAAGCAAATTAATTGTTTGTGCAGACTGACCCGTTTTTACAAGTAACTCTTCCAACTTTTTGATGCTTTCTTGTTTGTCAATGATTTCATCAAGAAGATCATTTTCTCGTTTTGAAAACTTTTCATTCAATTCTTTCTTAACTTTTTCAAGATCAGAACAAATTGATTTTTGTTTAGTAAGTTGGTTGGTTAATTCAGAAATTTCCATGTTTAAAGATTTGATTGTCATGTTCAAATTAACCTCAAGTGTGTCATATTTGATTTGCAAATGTTTTTCTCTTAACACAGAGTCTCTATAACCAATTTCAAGTTCTGACTGTCATTTGTTATTAAATTCAAAAGCTTGTTCATTCACCTTATATCTCTCAAGCTCAGTGGTCAATTTTTCATTCGCGGCCTTAACATCGCGATTGACCTTTTTAACGTTCTCAATTTCAACACTACAATTGGGCAATAATGATTCAAAAAACGCACGTGTTTCCTCATCATTCTCAACATGCTGTGACTCGAAGTCTCCATTAGGATCCATATCTGGAGTTGCCAAATTAATATTGCTACAACTTCGCGTGTACATATATGTTTCATAAGTGGATGCTAGAGTCGTAGGATGTTGTTCATCATGAGTCGACATATCAAATATTTCATTATTGTGACATGTAGTGAATGGTGGTACCTCAGAGACTGCATTGGTGTCATACACAGGAGGTCTTTCAGAATCCGTGTCATACTTTGCCTCCTGAAGATTGGCCATGAAAATGCAGTTTGCATCGATGTCCTCAAGATCTTCCATATCATCCATAAGAGCCATAAAGTCATTCTCTTCTTCACTCAACTGTAACCCAACCGTTTCCTTCTATGCCAACATTAATGCTTTCTGTAGATAAGCTGGATCTCTCTTTTTCGGCTTGTCGGGATAGTTCCTAGCCATATGACCGACTCCCTGACAGTTGAAACACTTTAGCAGATTACCCTGATTCATATTCCCAGCACCTGGAGCAGCAACATTCCCAAACTGATTCCCAGCATTCTGACCCCTCTGATTTTCAACAACTGGACCCATCTGATTCCCTGCATACTGACCCATCTGATTTCCAACATACTGCCCTGCATTCTCATTACCCATCAGATATCGAGGAGCATATCCCTGCTGATTCCCATATCCTCCAACCATCTGTCCTTGTTGTCCCATGTTGAAACTCGGCTGTGCAATCTCCTTGTTGCGAGTGTTCAATGAGATTCTTTGGTTGTTGTTGGTAGGTGTAGAGTAGCGTCCATGGAATGCTTTTATTAGGTAAGCAAAAGCTTGAGTCAATGCAGCAGTGGACTCATCATTGTCATTAAGTTCTGGTTCTGGGTATTGCAGGTATTGTTGTTGTGGGATGACTTGTTGTTGTTGTGGGTAGAATGGTGATTGTGGAGTATATTGTTGTTGCATGAAGTGCTGAGTGGAAGATGAAGATGGTTGTGTATTCACTGTTGCAGGTGTAGGTGTTTGAGCAATGAGTGCCAGAGGATCATGTTGCTTGGCTAACTTCTCTTTCATGACTTCATTTACCTCTACCTAGTTTTGCTTTAGGAAATCATAGAGCTGATCATAGTTCACTTCGTGAAGGTTCTTTGTTTGGTTAACAATTGTGACATACCGTCCCCATTCTTCTGGTAAATTATTGATGAATTTGATGTTTTGAGAAATGGGTTTTGCTGTCAACTTGTTTCGGATGAGCTCGTTCATTAAAGTACAAAACCTAGTGTAGTAAGATTCAATTGGTTCAGCTGGAGTGGATGTGAACTTCTCCCATTCAGGTAGCAGCTTGTTTTCAACATCTTGCTGCCTAATTTATGTGCCATGACAGAGTCTTCTAACTCGTTCCCACATAGCATAAGCTGAATCACAACTGTCGACAGCAACAAATATTTCTCGTGGTAAACCAAGTTGAATTAAGTGCATTGCTAAGTCGTCTGCTTCAACTTGCTTCCAATCCTCTGCTGTGTATTCCTCTTCTTTTTGATCACGAAAGGATGGTGGAACGGGAGGTGTTGCAGTTGGGTCACCAGCTTCTTGAATCTGACGAGGCTTGAATGGTCCTTTCTGTATGGAGTTGAGCAGGAGTCTACCTTGACCATTAGGTTTGGTTTTGATATATCGAATCATACGACTCGTCCATGGAAGATAACCACCTTTTTCAAGCATTAGAGGACGGTTTTCTGCACCGGGTGCATGAATGTCTTTTTGAGTAGTCATTGTTGATGTTTTGAATGATAAAGTTGATGTAGGATCGTTGCAACGAAATAGGAGTTGTGGTTGTTGTTGAAGGTTAAATTCAGTTGGTGTGGTTGTGATTTCTGATTTCCCTCCAAAAATTGACTGAGAAAAATTTCTCTACGAGAATTTGAAATTCAGCTTAAAATGCAATTCTAATATTGTTAGAAAAATTTGAGTTTTAAAAAATTTTACGCCAAATTTGACCCAAAAAAATTCGAATTTTGGCCTAAAAATTTGAATTTTGGGCCAAAATTTTCACTGTTATACCAAAATTTGAATTTCGCGTAAAAATTGAACGTTTAGTCTCCTGTAAAAATTAAATTTTACTCAGATTTTCCCGCCAAAAAACCTTTTTTTTTTTTTTTTTTAGTATTGCGATAGAGTTTTAAACGAGAATTGCGAAAATCAGAAAATCAGATTTGCGATAGCTTCCTTTGGCACATTTGCGAGAAGGTTGACTTGTTGACTTAAACAATTGCGATAAGTTGCTCAATTTCGATAAGTTGCACAATTTCGATAAGTTGAACAATTTCGATAAGTTGCACAATTTCGATAAGTTGCACAATTTCGATAATTTTCAGATTTGCGATAGAAATTATACAATTTCGATATCAGCCCACAATTGCGATAGAAATTATACAATTTCGATAAGAAGCAGCTTTGACAATTTCGATAGATCTACCAACTCTTGACTTTTTTTCACTCCAATTATTTTAGCCACTGAGGAGATCTACCAACTTTTACCAACTCTTACCAACAATTCTTATACAAGAATTACACGCAAGAATCACTGATGAGGATCCAAGAACAAATCGCACACAATCGTTGTGGATTTGACCTCGATCAAAGCACTTGGAACTCACAAACTTCAATCATGAAAAAAAAATCAACCAAAGAACTACCAAATCTTCACTAACCAACTCGTGAGATCTCTAAAAAACACAACCTTTAACTGGAAATTTTGCGTACGAATCCAAGAAAAACACCAAAACTCACGTTTTTATGAAACAAAAACGCAACTGTTGGGTACTTATGAACACAACTAGAACACAAACAATCTCCTACCTCGATGTATGGCGTGTTGATACCACTTGTTATGACTTAAAATCACTTCTTTATCATACAAACTAACTATAGATCGATGGTACTCAAACAAGAACAAGAATGAGATGAAGAGTGTGGATCGTATGAAATATAAATTTGAATCTATTAGCTTTAAAGAGTAAAGATAACAAATACCAACCTAGAGAACACACACTCCCACCTTGGCTGTTTTTAGATGCACATTTGAGAAAACTTGGAAATGAGGTGGGAGTGTGTCTTTTATGTCACAAGGGTGACGCCCTAAAGGGCTTTTGAGGGCTTGGAGTGGGCTTTTGTGATGGACTAGATTTATACACTAAATCTTACATATTATCTATCAAAAGCCCACTCTCTCCTAGACTAACATAATCACACGACACACTAATTCTAATGCTTACAAATGACCTTCACTTTACATTTAATATTTTAAATGCTAACAAGAAGTTTCTGTTTTAGGTAAAGTATTGCCAGTCTCTATTACCTCCCACATAGAATAATCAACCATCTGAATATACTACTTTATTCTCATTCTCTATAGCTCATACTCTCTAGAATTGAGCATTGGCAGCTTTGATACAGTAATCATATGTGTAGATTCTGAATCCATGTCTTCAGAAAGATCAGAACAGCCTTGAGTCTAAACAGGTTCTTCTTGATCATAGCTTCTAGATCACAAGCTCTGGTACCACTTGTTGATTCTAGTAATACACTTGATCGAATTCCTTAGCTTGTAAGGGTTAGTTATCTTAGATAAATCTAAAACAACTAAGTATAGAAACTGTCTTGGAGTTTATCAAACACAATGCGGAATCTTGTATTTGATCTTAAGAAGAACTTTATATTGCATAATGTTAGCTTTAAAGTTTTGTCATTTGTGGGAATTGCAATAGCATGTAAAGTACAAGGACTAGTTTAGTCATATTGCTAAGTTAGACTTGTAGCTTTGTAATAAATACCCTCCTATGTCAATACTAGGAGGGTTGAGGATTCATTTGTAACACACGAGGTGTGTGTGTGTTCTAGACTTCTCTCTCTAGAATACATACACACCTCGGCAATCAATAAACCGAAAATTCAAAGTTAATTTTTAGTTCGAGTTTATGGTGTTTCCTCCACCTCCAAACGTGTTTTTTGGTCGTATCAATTGGTATCAAGAGATAACCGGGGGCGAATCGTGGTGTTTTTAAGGTAACAAATGTGATTTTGGTGTGTATTATCTTGTTTGTGTTCGGATTTTGTTTCACAGCAACAAAAAGGTTGCGTTTTTGTTTTAAAAACGTGAGCCTTTTTGCTTTTCTTGCAATCGTACACAAATATTAGATCAAAGGTTGTGTTTGTTTTGTGATTTATCGACTTGGGCTGTGAAAGTTCACTAGTTCTTCACTCAAATCTTACTTAAAGGAAGAACAGACTTTTGTTTGTTCTTGGTTCATTGATCGAAAATCACTAACAAAGTTTGTAAAAGATTTGTTATTGATTATTTTAAGTGAAGATAGTGCATTATTGGTGTGAATTATTGGTCCAAGTTGGTAGCAGTGGGTGAAAGTTGTCAGTAGAAATATTTTACAAGATAAGGTCTGGGCAAGTGACACAACAAAGTCAACAAAAGTGGGCAAAAGTTGCGTTTTATCGCAATTGAAGAAAAGCAGCGAGGTTATCGCAATTCGTAGTGATTATCGCATTTCTTGTATGAGAATTGCGATAGGTGTCGCATTTGGCCTTATCGCATTTGGCCTTATCGCATTTGGCATCGCTGTTTTGCTCTATCGCATTTGACCTTATCGCAGTTGACAACTCAGATGGTTATCGCAGTTGAGGTTTATCGCATTTGAGGTTTATCGCAGTTGAGATTTATCGCATTTGGGATTTATCGCAGTTGACCATCTTCACTGTTATCGCGATTGGACAACCTTTTTGGCGGGAAAAGTTGAGTAAAATTTATTTTTCACAGGAGACTTTACGGTCCATTTTTACGCGAGATTCAAATTCTGGTACAAGAGTGAAAATTTTGGCCCAAAATTCGAATTTTTCGGGGAATTTTTGGCGTAAAAATTTCTTAAACTCAAATTTTTCCAGCATCATTATAATGTCATTTTATGGCATATTTCACACCAAAATCACAAATAATATTATCGGACTGCACCTTCAACATCACCACGTATAGCCGAAAAGATCCTGATCAAGATTCACAATCAGATGACAATGGTCAAATTATCAGCTGTGGCTACAAGGATGATGATTCATTATTACTTATTTGAAGTTGAAGTGGAATATCTCGGGTACGTGTACTTAGTATCTTGAAGATATCGGGGTTGGTTGGATGCATGATTCTTCGAGATCCTTGTTTGGGCACTCATGGGAATAGTGATTAAGTCTTGGGTTATCTAGTTTTCATAGGTCAAGGGGAGGATGGACGAAGACCTAGTTAACTATCACTTAAAGGAGATACGTTGTAGTACTCAGTGTCACACAAAGATGTGGATAATTCAAGAGATGTTCATATACAGTTAAGGAAGGATGGATGGGTATATGAAACGACCTATATGCTTTAAGGAGCTACGTTGTAGTGCTCAGTATAGGTTCTTAGTCACACTATCGTGCAAGTTTAAGTCACAAGTTTGGGTTATTCTACTTCAGTCTCAAGTTCGTTATAGTGGGTTTTCTCCATCAGTAGTCACTACGTGAAGCCGTTGTTTTTGATACAGGAGGTTAGATTGGGTATATCGACATCTTCTCACGGGCTGATATGATTCCTGATAAAGGGCTTCCGGTTTGTATTTCACGTACACATCAGTATGCTGATTCCGATTAATCGCAATCAGCAGGGGAGAGAAATGTACGGGCTGATCTCTCATGGGAAAAATAACTGGGATGCATTTGGTGAGATAAAGATGTTGATACCATATTCTCCCGAACTGCAGGGCACTCAGGGCATTCAAAATATGAGGTTGTCAGTTTGGGGGAGAGCACTAATTAGGGGAGAGCAATCAGGGCACTCTGAATTAAACCCTAATTAGATTTGCTCACTTAGTTCGTCTGCAAGTAAAGAAATGGCGGCTGAGAAGATTATGCAAGCTGAACGAAGTAATGAAGTTTGAAGATCTTTCTCATGTTTTTGTATTGAATTTTACTTGTAGGGAACATTGTAAGCAATTCCCATATGACTTCACTTTGGGGAGAGATTGTTAGCTTTAAAGTTTTGTCATTTGTGGGAATTGCAATAGCATGTAAAGTACAAGGACTAGTTTAGTCATATTGCTAAGTTAGACTTGTAGCTTTGTAATAAATACCCTCCTATGTCAATACTAGGAGGGTTGAGGATTCATTTGTAACACACGAGGTGTGTGTGTGTTCTAGACTTCTCTCTCTAGAATACATACACACCTCGGCAATCAATAAACCGAAAATTCAAAGTTAATCTTTAGTTCGAGTTTATGGTGTTTCCTCCACCTCCAAACGTGTTTTTTGGTCGTATCACATAAAACAGTAAACAAGAACACAATTGTATCAAACAAAACACTTCAATATTATTGATATAATACGAATACTCGAAAGTATTAGGGTTTACAACCTTGAAGTTCCATAAAAAAATCTTGTTAAGATCTTAAGATGTATCTGATGTATCTATCTCTATGCCCTAGGACCTCCTTTTATAGACTAAGGAGTCCTAGTCGGCTTACAATAACTTTCTATACAAGATAAATATTTTTAAAATCTTTTCTATACTTATCTAAACATACTATACATATCAAACCAACTCTAATACTCCAACAACACTAATAATGAATCAGCAGCACTAACTCTTTGTTCTGACAGCATTAAGTCTCTAGCAGCATTAACTTAGTACTAGCAGCACTAAGTTTTTTTCTAGCAGCATTAACTACTTAGAGTATTTTTTCTTGAAGTCTGTCAGCAGTCTTAATGTACTCTAGCAGTCTTAACTTCCATAAGCAGCATTAACCTTTATAACTAGCACGAATGGTAAGGTGTGTCACTTGTTGGATGAAATATGTGATTGATTAATTAGAATAATGTATGGGTACAATATAAATAATACTAGAGTGGGCTAGGTTTTTCAATAATAATACAATTGATTTAGTCAAAACACTCAAACTGGATCTAAACTCATCAAACAAAATAGTAAGAAGTCCTTTGGTAAAGATGTCAGCATATTGATAACGAGACGGCACGTGAAGAACTCAAACTTGACCGATAGCAACCAAATCTCGAACAAAATAAATGTCAATCTCAATATGCTTCATTCTTTGATGTTGAATAGGGTTAGAGGACAAATAAACCGCATGAAAATTATCACAATACACCAAAGTAGTAGACACACAAAGGTGTCCGAAGCTCACGTAACAAATTCCTCAACCAACAAGTCTCGGCAACTTGATTAGCAACTCCACGATATTCAGCCTCAGCACTAGATAGAGAGAGTGTCATTTGATGCCTAGGAGACCGAGAGAGTAAGTTATTTCCAAGGAACACACAATATCCCAAAGTCGACCTACGCGTAGTCAGACAACCAGCCCAATCCGCATCCGAGTACGCAAGCAGAGACAAGGTGGATGACAAGTATAACTGCAACCCATAATCCAAAGTACCATGAACATAACGCAATCTGCTTAAGAGAAAAAAATAAGGCTATCTAGGATCATGCAATTCTATATGATGATTTTGAGTCAAACATTTATGTATGATGATTGTGAATGATTTATGTACATGTGATGCAAAATGGGTAAAAAGGGGTGTGAGGCGGGATCAAATAAAAAGTGATAAACATCTAAAAAGGCTAAAAAGTAATCTCGGCCGTTGAATAAAAAGCCGGATTGTTTCCCCTGTATTCCTTTTTCCTTTTTCCACACTTTCTCTTTTACTCCAGTCACACCTAAATCCCACACACTAAAAACTATTCTTTTTTCCTCTCTCTCTCTCTCTCTCTCTCTCTCTCTCTCTCTCTCTCTCTCTCTCTCTCTCTCATTTCTTATTTCTCGAAACCCTCACACACTAAAAACACACACATACGAAAACACTAATAACCATGGTAGTCTCGTCAACACCGTTACCAAACAACCACCGCTGACCGTTACCCCACTAAACTGCCGTCGTTACAGTCACTATACAACTAGCTTCTTCTCCGGTACCGGTAGCTCCTTGAGACAACACAAACGATGATTTACGATTATGATGTTGTAACAACTGTTGTCGATTCTATTAAAATTGATGTTGCCGTTGATCTATTAGTAACGACATCATAATTAACAACTTATTAAATAGAAGATCGAACCCAACGATTTAATTTTATAAAAATCATGGAACTCGACGGTGATGTGGATAGCTTTTCATATAATTCGGAAATCAATATGAAAGATTTTGGAGGATTTTAATTCGTGTAGAAGGAAGGAGAATGAGGGAGAATGATTTTTTGTTTTGATTGATTTTTTATTTTAATTAAATAAATTGTTGGTGGAAGACTTTGGTAGAATACTCAGTACTGAGTATTAAAAAGTGTTTATCATTATTTGCCGAATACAAAGTGTTTATGATAAGTGTTTTTTATCAATAAAAATTGTTGTTCTTCGTTATTTACCGAATTAAAAGAGTTGTTTATCAATAGAACTGGTTGTTCATCAATAAAAAGATTTGCTTATTAATAGATATAGTTGTTCATCAATAAAAAGAGTTTGTGGTTGTTCATCAGTTATGCTCATCGGTTAGTCATGTTCATAAGTTAGTATAGTTCATCAGTTTTCTATAAAAAAATCATGTTGTTCATCAATTTAAAAAAATAAAAAATCATAATGTTAATCAGTTCATCAGTTTTTTGAGGAAAAAATCATAGTGTTCATCAGTAATTTAAAAAAAATCATAATATTCATCAGTTTTATAAAAAATATATATATATATATATTTTATTGTTTGTCAGTTTAAAAAAAAAAAAAAATCATAATGTTCATCAGTTTTTAAAAAAAATCATAATGTTCATCAGCTTTTAAAAAAAATCGTAATGTTCATCAGTTTTTTAGAAAAATTCATAATATTCATCAGTTTTTAAAAAAAAAAATCATAATGTTCATCAGTTTTTTTAAAAAAATTATAATGTTCATCAATTTTCTAAAAAAAATCATAATGTTCATCAGTTTTCCAAAAAAAAACACGTTGTTCATTAGTTTTCTAAACAAAATCACGTTGTTCATAAGTTTTCTAAAAAAAAATCATAATGTTCATCAGTTAATCAGTTTTTTTATAAAAACACATAATATTCATTAATTTCTAAAAAAATCATAATGTTCATCATTTTTCTATAAAAAAAATCATACTGTTCATCAGTTCATCAGTTTTCCAAAAAAAATCACGTTATTCATTAGTTTTCTAAAAATATCACGCTGTTAATCAATTTTCTAAAAAAAACATGTTTTTTTTATCAAGTTTCTAAAAAAAACATAATGTTCATAAGTTCATCTGTTTCAAAAAAAAAAAAAAAAAAAAAAAAAAACATAATGTTCATCAGTTTTTAAAAAAAAATCAAAACGTTCATGAGTTCATCAGTTTTCTAAAAAAAACATAATGTTTATCAATTTTCTAAAAAATTCATAATATTCATGAATTCTATCACGTTTATAAATAATAATAATAATAATAATAATAATAATAATGTTGTTCATCATTTAGATTATATTGTACACTAATTAAGAGTGAAAATAGCAAAAATTGAGATGGCAAAAGTAAAAACAATAAAAGGGATGAACACTTGTCAGCCTCCCATTACTTTTTAAACTTTTTATTCTAAAATCACTTTCTAAATGATCCTAACCCAAAGGGGTGTTTGGGTGAACACCTCCGTTTTGATAAATTATAGCTTCCGCGTATTCTATGTGTGAAACTTGTGCGTAAATATAAAATATATGATGGTTGAAGTATGTCTGCAAAGTATCATGAATTATCGAGTCGTGTAAGACCAGATTCGAGAAAATGTGGTTTTCGTCACCAGTAGGCTATATGGCGTATTGGGTGATACCCTATACGGCGTATACACCTATACATGTCAACCTATATGGCGTATAGGGTACCTCTTTAGAAAGAAAGAAAAAAAGTTTTGAGGTGTTTTAATATGGTCGCTGGTTCAAGAGTTTTTACTAGTAATGTATAGCTGTGCATGTGTTATGTGTACTTCAGTTTTCAAAGAAAAAAAAATGTCTTGAAGTACAATTTAACAAAGTGAGAAAATAATCATGTATGTGAATCAATAATTTGTATAGGAACATGTGATTTAGGCACACCATCGAATCAAATTGATGGCAGGGGTAAGCATGTATTATTTGACAGGAATCGTAATTCGATATGGGAAGTGAACGATTAGAAAAGCAAGATCTCCCTCTTCACATGCTCGAGATCCTGTATGAGAGATTGAGAGGGTATAAAATCATCACAAGTACTTTAACATGTTTTTCTATATTCTTTTGTCTATGAATTGAATTTACACCAACATTAAGGTTATTTGTTCTAGAATAATGGTGTTCACAAACATCATTTGGTCCATGTCCGTCAAACATACCAAGTTGATAAAGTACGTGCTCAGAATATCATAATGTGATTTTCATGACCACAAGAAATTGATCTTTTTTTTGTCATAGTCTCAATCCGAATTATTGCACTGCGGAAAAATAAAAAGCGAAAATGGAAGGATGACACCACTAAGGACAAACAAATTGTTCCATAATGTAACATTTAGGATACGTATATATCATCAAAAATTCTATTTTGATGATATATAAAAGATTTTTTCAAGATAAAGTTTTTGCCGCGTAAAAATAACTCAATCTTATATTTGGAGAAATACTATAAAAACTACACTCATAGTCGTATAAAAATAATACGAGTAACTAAACAAATGGCACCTAAAAAAATCATGCTTAGAATTGTAGTATTTATATGTGTTGACGAGGTTGAATCCGAAGAACTATCTTTTTGCTACTTGTGGGATTGCTAATGATGCTTGGAGAGTTTTCCTCAATTGGTGGAAAATTCAAAATCACAACACCTCAAACCTTAATGAAGTGATTAATATGGCAGACAATGTCACAACCTCTCTACCTCTTATTCAAATTTCTCCTATGTAGTGATCCAAACCACACTTTGGGTCTTTGGCTTATTTGACGCTTATGTAATGATGTTACCTTCACATCACAACGTTAAAAGACGGAACTTATCATGAACAACATCAAGCTTTTCTTTTGTTTACTTGGATATGTATTTAGGCCCACATTAGCATCTTTAAATTGGACTGAGTTGTTCATGACCCTTGTAACGCTCTTTCCACGTCTTTGTAATTATCTTCTCGTTTCTTGCTAGGGTTCTATTATATATTCTAAATTGATGTTAAAAAATAACTTGGAGATCCACGTCACTCAAATTCTCCGTGTGTACAAGTGAAAAGAATTGGAAATATGTGCGTGCTCTTATTAGGTTTCAATGTGTTCTCCAAACTTTCGTTTTAAGTGTGTGAATGTGCCAAAAAAAACACTTAATTGCTTACTGTATTGTGAAGATATTAATGGAGCTTTTGTGCGATGTAAAGGTGTTTGGTGACTCGAAAATGTGACAGAACAGGAAAAGGAAACCGAAGCATGCGATCTCATAGAAGTTGAAAAGAGAGCGGCATGGTGAAGTGGCATCATAAAGGGGTAATATTGGGTGTAAGTATAAAACTAGATTAGAAAAAGACGACTGGGGCAATTGCATATATATCCACTAAAACTTGCATATTTGCATATATACCCAAAACATGCTTAACTTGCATTGTAAATCATGCATTGAAAACTTGTATTTTGGGGAAATATGCAAGTTTTTGAGTTTTAGTGGGTATATTTGTAATTCTCCCTAAAACTAGATTAGAAAAAGACGACTTAGTCAGAATTGCTACACATGTCTACAATAACTAGGATCAAACATGTTGATCGATAACAACTACAAAAAAAAGTTACTGACTTTTTTTCTTTGGAAACTTTATGCCTGAGGTGATGCAACAGTAGATAATACCTAAAAAGTTAATTGTAGGACTGTAGGACGCATGGCAAAAAAAATCCTGTATTCGATGAGACCCGATCTTCAAACTCGATTTAACTGGGGAATCTCCGATTTGATCGAGGATGGAGACGGGGAATCTCCAAATTTTGTAACCGGATATGGGCGGGATGGGTATGGGGATAGGAATATGATCCTGACATTCCCCGCCGTTTCTATCCATATGTTGGAGTTGTTTTAGAGCTTTGTGGTCGGTATACTTAAGATTCCCTTTTGTTGGTTACAAATATTAAATAAGGTTAATTGAAGGACTGTAGGAGTTGTCTTTGGAAGAAATGGACCATCCTCAAGACATTTGATGAGGTAAGGTTTTAGTCCAACAAGATAACATAGCATTCTTTTTTTACATTTTTTAAATCTTGCAACTTTTAGTTTAGGGGCGGTAGAAACAAAATTGTTAGACTCGCTTTTTTAATAAGATGTCGTCACTCACGTGAATTGGACTAGGTTTGTATTAAGTAGCTCACACAGTGACTACTTATGTTCAATAGGCAAACTAGTGATGTAAAAGAGCCTATATATACCCACATGACTCTCCATGTGGGTGTGTGGGAGTATTGTTTCATTTCATTTGTTTCTTTTAATAAAGCAAACATTTGACCAGGATTCTCTCCACCCTCTCACTACTCTCTCTCTAAAAAGATGAACATCTTCATCTTTCACCAAATCCGGCCACCTGAACCACGAAACATATGAATCTTGGTCTCTACAATTGGTATCAGAGCAAACCTGGGAGATTCTTGGTGAGTTTACTGATTTTTGTGGTTCGATTCAAAGTTTTAGGCTGTTTTTATCTTCATTTTAGTCATCGGAAAATTCGTTTTTCCGGTCATCGGAATTTATTTCCGTTTCATATGATAAAAACGGGCTTATTACTGGTTTTATGTATCCTTGATGGTCAAAAACATCTCAAATCCATGGTCATACGAGGTTAGATCACGTAACAGTTCTAGCTTTAAGGTTTGATTGAGCTCGTTTTTGTCCTCTAAATCCGTGATATGTGATAGATCTGATGGATATACGGTTGAGTTTTATGCTCAAAATGGGTTTTATGGTCAGATCTGGGCAGTAAAAGATGGTCGAAAAATGGTCGGAAAATGAACAGTGGACCTCAATTATTGCTGCAAATTCGATAAAGGAGTTGACTTTTATCGCATTTGCCATTTTATCGCATTTGAATTTTATCGCGATTGGATGTTATCTCGATTGGGAATTATCGCAGTTGGGATTTATCGCAATTGAGGTTTATCGCATTTGGGCTGTTATCGCACTTGAGATTTATCGCGAATGGGATTTATCGCAGTTGGGATTATCGCAGTTGGGGTTATCGCAGTTGGGGTTATCGCAGTTGGGGTTATCGCATTTGGGGTTATCGCATTTGGGATGTTATCTCGTTTGGGATGTTATCGCGATTCAGTTCTTTTGAAATTGAGAAATATGTCCGATTATAACCTTTCCATTTGATTAAACGTTCAATTTTTACGCGAGATTCAAATTTTGGTATAATAGTGAAAATTTTGGCCCAAAATTCAAATTTTTTGGTCAAAATTCGAATTTTTTAGGTGAAAATTGACGTCAAAATCTGTTATACTCAAATTTTTCTAGCCTTCTTGTAACGGCATTTCCTTGTGTATTTCAAATTATGTCAAAAAAAAAAAAAAAAAAAAAAAAAAAAAAAAAAAAAAAAAAAAGGGAGGGATATAGGGTTACCATCGCAACAATCACGGGGATACATCATTCACGGCTAATAAGGTTAAGAAGAATGACTACGGGAGAAGAATGGTATTATTGATTTGATTTTGAAGTGACATTTTTCGTGCATGTGTACTTATTTATCTCAAAGTCTAGAGGTTGGTTGTATGCATGACTTTTTGAGATACTTGTTTGGGCTCTCATGGGTGTAGTGATTAAGTCTTGGATTATCTAGTTTTCATAGGTCAAGGGGAGGATGGACGAAGACCTAGTTAACTATCAAAACTGAGATGGAGTACTCAGTGACACACAAAGATGTGGATAGTTCAAGAGATGTTCATATACTATTAAGGAAGGATGGATGGGTATATGAAACGACCTATGCTTTAAGGAGTTACGTTGTAGTGCTCAGTATAGGTTCTTAGTCACATTATCGTACAAGATTAAGTCACATTTGAGGGGAGGTGTTTACTTCTTGTTCAAGTTGGTCATATCGGGTTATCTCCACATGTGGTCATTTATTAGAAGCCGATGAATTTTACGGTTGGTTTGAGAGACGTATTGAGAGTATTTTTTAACATATTCTCACAATAATTAAGCCTCGACGGGTTGTCGACGTGCTATCATGGATTTAGTATTGCTTCAAGATCAAGGTACTCCAAGCCATGTACATTATTATATGATGATTACGATGACTCGCAATCATCAGGAGGGAGAAGTACGCCCTTAGGAGGGAAAAGGAAATGGAGAGAGAAGTACGGCTATCATCAGGAGGGAGAAGTACGCCCTTAGGAGGGAAAAGGAAATGGAGAGAGAAGTACGTCTTATTACCTACTTTGATGCAATTACTTTGTGAGATATGTTGATGCTCCCGAACGACAGCCATTGCGCTACAGTCTCCGCTGCGTGCTTGAAGGCTAAAGAAAGTTGTCGATTCAGGAGGGAGCAGAAAAGAATAAAGGGCTCACTAGTTAGGAGGGAGTAATAACCTAACTAGTACATTACAGTTGAAGTTCAGAACTACAAGGATGTGTGCCTTCAGCACCAAAGATCGAGGCTGCGATCTTTCGGAATAGAGAGAACTTCAACTCTGTCTCAGGATCTAGACTACAGAGACTCTGCACTTATGGAAAAGTTTATTATTGCAATTTACTTTGTATTGTTTATAGATCTCATTGTAACCATTCACTTGTGACGACATCTTGGAGGGAGATTGTTAGACTCGCTTTTTTAATAAGATGTCGTCACTCACGTGAATTGGACTAGGTTTGTATTAAGTAGCTCACACAGGGACTACTTATGTTCAATAGGTAAACTAGTGATGTAAAAGAGCCTATATATACCCACATGACTCTCCATGTGGGTGTGTGGGAGTATTGTTTCATTTCATTTGTTTATTTTAATAAAGCAAACATTTGACCAGGATTCTCTCCACCCTCTCACTACTCTCTCTCTAAAAAGATGAACATCTTCATCTTTCACCAAATCCGGCCACCTGAACCACGAAACATATAACTACCTCCCTTAGGATCAACTAGTTGCGGTATTTCACTAGACATGGTATGATCTTGATTTAAAATTTTTTGATCGGTTATATGAAAGAATGTTTAGAAATCAAACCGCTTTGATACCAATTTTTTTTCTTTCTTTTTTTTTTTTTTTTTTTTTTTTTTTTTTCATTTTTTTAGTTACAAATATTAACTAATGTTAATTAATCAACTACCATGACTAGCAAAGTATGTTTAAAACAAGATAAACATAAGAAACATTTACTCAAGTATTTTCAACAATTAATTTTTATTAAAAATGGATCAAAGAATTTACTAAGACTGTTTACGGAATAACAATTAAAGTCGAATACAATTGTTTAGTGATCTCCTCGCTAACTTAAACATAAACCAAAGTTAATGTTTAAGTAAGAAATATGCTCGCTAACTTAAACATTAACCAAAGTTAATGGACGAGTAAATGTCCTTGAGTGTTTTTCACATTAATTGCAAGAGATACCATTTACTCATTTACAACATTTTCTTTATATAGGCAAATATCAAGCTGGATATTCGTTGGGTAATAGAGACGTGTCGAGTATTTATATGTGTGGTACACTTACATTAAATGCTTCTATTCTTGGAATGTATCCAATCCTACTTAGGGCACAGTTTTGACAATTGTTTGCCCCTTTCTACCAACTCTTGTACTTTTTTTTTAGTGTTTTTGTACTTATATTCCTAAAAAAATTCCCGCATAAACTTTGATACTTGGATATTTTTTTCCTAAATATTTAAGTTCAAAATGGTTTAGATTGATGAGTAGATTAAGGGGAGCCAGTAAGTTATTGTCATTACTCACTGACTCCGTCATCTTCTTTCAGGTTTAAGACTTCACTTACCGAGTTCCGCATCAGAAAAAGGTGAGACTTTCTCAGTCTCTGACGAGCTCTGAAAATAACTCTCTAAATATTCATTCAATCAGGGACTTAATTTATAGTTAGAATATTTTATGTTCAAATTCTAGTAAGAGACCATTAGGTTTTGAATTAGCCCAACACACCGCTATAACGTCTTCATTTGTCGAGCTAGGAAAGATTGATCAAAGTACGTGACATTTGCATTTTGATATTTTGTAGTGTTTCTTTTTAGTTCTAATATAATTTGCTTTCATTATTAAGAGTAAATTACACCGTTCGTCCCTGTGGTTTAGGCCAAATCCCACCGTTCGTCCTTGATCTTTTTTTTTGCACCGTTCGTCCCTGTGGTTTATATATGTAGCACTGTTTGTCCCTATCTCAAAGATTTGGCCTGAAACTATGTAACACCGTTCGTCTCTATCTCTAGAGATAAGGACGAACGGTGCATATATAAACCACAGGGACGAACGGTGCAAAAAAAAAGATCAGGGACAAACGGTGGGATTTGGCTTAAACCACATGGACGAACGGTGCAATTTACTCCATTATTAATAAAACCTCTTTGGAAGAAGTACACAAAGAAGTATACAAATTAAGACACTATGTTTTCTCTTGTAGTGACATGCATGAAATCCCAGGCTTCTATGACTCTTTTGTATGTTTAATCAACTTATGCTGCCAAAACTATTGGTTAAAATATATAAACCAATTGAGTATTGTGTTTACCACCAACGATGCCCAAACTGTCAGTCGAGAAAAGCTCTTGTTGTCCTGTTATGATCCAACAGCAAGTAGCTCCAATCACATGCACATATGAACATTCAATACTCAATTATGACGACGTATTAATGGGAAGATATGACATTTCTAGATAGCATGTAATGGGAATTTGCTTCGATCACATGCACATATGAGCACTTCATATTCAGTTTTGATAACAATATTCATGGGAAGATACGACGTTGATAGCATGTAATGAGATGTTCCACAGAGTGATACAAACATATAGCAATGCATATAGATGAAACAGGTAACTTCGCTTGCTGGCATTATATGATGGAATTGGGGATTATTGCTGGTTTAATTCAAACGCAAGTGATAACTGAAACAGAAAAAAATGTGTACTTGTGTTGAAACTTGAAAGTATCATAATATCGATCTATATACTTTAACCTATTTATAAGTGAAACAAACCACTAACAACTCGAAGTAAATGATATATATACTTTAACCTATTTAATCAGTACTTATTTCTCGAAAAATAATGAAATAATGATACAACGTGTCTTCATTAGCTACGAAAACTTAAGCATACAATCACACACATAGTTGAGGGTGGACTTTAGGAGCTGAGGTTATTCCGTAATCCGTATTATGGTGTAATTTGATCAAGTTTATGATGAGTCATTATATGATGGAATTAGAAAGATTAGAAGATAAATGGCCCACTAATAACTCGGTTTATCTAAATATGTTGTTTGACGTCTAAAATGACTTGTGTATGTCACAATCAGACTAATTGATATTTGAGTAAAAGTAATACAACTTAATTGTTGATTGGGTTACTACCAGTTCTTCATTTGCTATCCTATCTATACAATCATATCGACGACTTATATGGGGGAATATAGCCAACTAGCCACGGAGGCAATCCAACATTAAAGCACTTACCAAGTTTTACTTAACTTGGAACAGAATATAGTAAGCAGTCACAATTTTACCGAGTTTTACTTAACTTGGAATTGAATCAAAGCGGGTCCTAGCTTTGAGCTCAATTATTTGGACAAGATTTCCAAAGGACGCAAGGACACTATGATGATCACGCTCGATAAATATGTCTTAACGTTTCATTACAAAGGGATAACGCTCGATAAAGGTTTATTTAGTAACTTATTTGTTCAGTAATACTTATTTCAATAGTATCAAACCGAAAAACTGACCGAAACCGAGTGTCCCGATACCGAATTAGTGAAAGTCGGGTCGGTACTCGGTTTTAATTATTAGTGAAAGTCGGCTTCGGGTCGGGTCGGGTTGAAAACCGACATTATCCCGACATAACCGAGTGTCCCGATTCCCTTTTATATATACCCTTTTGAGTACCTACCAACTCAGATCTCATATCTCTCCCAACATTATCCCGCCCCCATATCGCTCCCAACTCAGATCTACACAGCTCAATCGATCTCATCTCCATCATCATAACCCAATCAATCGTCATCATATCACAATATACATACGAACCAAAATCCAGAAGCTATGAGCCGTATACCCTTCTTAGGTCTTGAATCTCAACCCGAATAACTAATGAAGAACAAAGAGAGTGTAGGCTTCAAGGTCTCTTAGTTTTGTTGTTGTGTCTTTATGTTCGAAAAAAAAAGAAGGTGAACTTCTTATAGATCGATGATGATGCATATCTTTCGTTTGCTTGACCTTTGATGGTCTTGATTTATCTTTGAATGGCACGAAAGAATGAAGGCTCAGATCTATTTAATTATAGTTTAGTGTATAAATGGTTGTGATATAGGTAGTCGGTGGTGGTGGTATGGTGGTATTGTGGTGGTATTTAATTATGTTTCCGTGTAGATTGTGAACCCAGTTGTAAGAAATTCGGTTCTTGGTGCTTAAAACCGAAACCGACCCGATTAAAACCGAGAAAAACCGAACCGACCCGAGTCCCATTCGGTTCGGTTTTCGGGCTAGTATTTTCACACTTTTCGGTTTCGGGCTTGGTCGGGACGGGTCGGTATTCGGCCCGATGCTCAGCCCTACTTTTAATCTCACTTCACTTCACTCTCTTGCAACGTCACATTTGTACTAGACCATCAGTATCTCACTTCACTTCACGATATTTCAAACAAAAGGTAACTTCACTTCTGTAAAAAAAAAAATTCATGATGTTATAAGCTCAAAAAATAAGCTTGAACAAGCACCCCCTCAGTTTGAAATATGATGTAAATAAAAACCTGAGTTTGAAATTTTTGTGTTTGTTTTCATGGTGAGTTGTTTGTAGTTTATTATTTGAGTTTAATAAGTTGTTTTACATGTTTATAGCTTACAGATCTGGTGTTTTCTAAGCGATAAATTTGAGTCTTTGTTCTAGTTTCTAGGGTTTGTTTGTTTTAGCTTGTTGTAGTATTTTATGTTGGTGTGCCATTTATGTTTTGATTTGTCTGATTTCATTTATTTGTAGAGTGATAAAATTTACACAATAAATAAGGCTCTTGTTTGGAATTTTATTAGATCTGCAGTCATAGTTGTTTTTTGATATTTTTTATGCACAAGCTGTTGAGTAAGTTTAATATCATTGGGAAGCAAAATTAGGTTTAGACTTTAGAGTCAAATGAATAAGACCACCAGTTGAATTAGGCTTGGGATTAGTTTTAGAAACAGATTATGCATTTTGAATAACCATAATTAAACATGATGCTAGATTATGTGTTTGAGATTGTGTTTTGGAAATATGATGCTAGATAGACATGTCTGATTTCATTTCAAATAAGCATAAGCACTATTAAAAACACAAAACTGAAGTAAAATTATAGGCAATCCCAAACACCTCATTATAGGAAGAAACAAAAGCCTTATTTCATGTTAATTTATAGAAAATCTGCTTATGAGAAAGCTTACCTTAAATGCGAAATGTCATTTAAGTTCCAATGACCCTTCATGTGAATCGCGTTTAATTTTTTTTAGGGAATAATCTTTAAAAAAGTATCTAACTTGTGGTGAAAATCGGTTTCGTGTAGCGAACAAAAATTGTGTAAAAGGTGACAAATTTTCTTCGAAAAACACCCTTATTTACGCATCATTTTACTTGCCCAGCCGGTTTGGTCCAACTCATCCGGTTTGTGCCATGTTTTTTGTTTTTGTTTTTTTTTGTTTAATTTCCACATGTACCAAACAAATATAATATATTCCCCCACTTTACCCTTTACCGTATTCCCTTTTCCCTCTTCTTTTCCATCCCACCATGAACCCTAATCTAATTTCTTCAATTCATTCAAATTGAGACACATAATTACAATTACATTCGTGTAATGGTTTCATCTACTTCATCATCTCGTTATTATCGAAGGAGATATAGCAAAGAAGAAATAGCTCGTATGACATATTGTAGTTGTAAGTTCCCAATCTATGAACAAGTGGCTTGGACTCCTGAAAATCCTGGTCGAAGATTCAAAGGTTGTCCCACACGTGTAAGTTTCCAAGCTCTAAACATATGCATAACTTGTTTTTTTTTCTTGCTAATGACTTTTGTTTACTGGACTGACTTGCATAGAATAAAGATAAAAAATGTGATGTGTATGGATTTCTTGATGATGAGTTACCTTCACAATACTACAAAGACCTAGTGTACAAGATGTATAAGGACAACCAGATTTTGGAGTGCAAGCTAGACAGCCTTACCCACCAAGATGATGCTGAAAACCAAGTTGCAAACAACTCAACATGTGAACTACCCATGGAACTGATTTACAAAGATTTGAATGAGTTAAAGGTCAAGGGAAAAGTCTATGACATGCTCTTGGTTGGTTCCACTGGTTTGATGATTGTGCTGATGGTGTTGATTGCATATGTTATTGTTGTGTCCATGAGAAAGTAGTGCTTGGTGTAATCTAGTATGAAGTAGTGATTTTCAAGTTGTTAAGTAGTTAATGTTATCTAATGTTGTGTCCCTAACATACTGATGTTATGTAACATTTCATGAAGCAATGTAATGCACAAACTTTTTGTTTCAAGTTGATGAATGTTAAGTTAACTTATGTTACCTCAATTCTCAGTTATTTGTTATAAGTTTCACAAGTTTTGAAACTTTTGCAGCATACAGTATTGAAACCTGATGAAACCTGAAGTTTGCAGCAAACAATATTGAAACCTGATGTTTACAATAGGTTATCAGCATACTTTGCTGATCTTTTACTTCCCTAGATTTTTGCAGTATACTTTGCAACATCCAATATCCAAACCTGACCAAATGAGCATACCAAGATGTTTGTAGCATATGTTCCAGATGTTTAGAAGTTTTGCAGCATATTGTTATAGAATATAACAACACCAACTTTATTCAAACCTAACCAAATGAACATCCAATATCCAAACCTGACCAAATGAACATACCAAGAAGTTTGCAGCATACTTTGCAGAACTTCACAAGTTTTGCAGCATAAAATATACAACATAACAACACCAACTTAATTCAAACCTGTCCAAATGAACACAATGACATAAAGTTCAATCCAAATGTTTTCTTTCATAACATCAACAGTTTGTGCAAAGCACCTTACAATGTTACCAGCAGAACACAACCTTCCTACTTAAACTACATTGCCCTTCAGTAGACAAAATAGGGCTGAGTAGTGGCATGAAATGCAACACTACTTTACATATGTTACAAATCACAATAGTGGCAATAATTGCAGCACTATATTAGTTTCTTATCCTAACTACATTAGGCCCTTCCATGGACAAAATAGGGCAACATAATTACACATACACATCATACTAGCTAGTTTTGTTATGCACATATAACATGTTCCCAAAATATGTGCAGTTTTACTGGTTTTTTATGTTACTAGTCAAGGACAATTTCATTGTTCACACTTGAACCTGGTCCAGTTACAGGTGCAGACAATCTTTTTTGTAGAAGTCTTTGACTCTTCATTCTTGGTGGTATCATTTGAGGTGCAGGTGTATGGGTTGGTTGTTGAGGTGCAGCTGAGCTTGTTTCTCTTCGAATGTCTGTGTTTCTTGTCAATCTTCTTGGCAAACCACTGCTTCCACCCCTTTTGGATGTTGTTCCTCTTCCACTAGTCTTTAATGATGTATAAGTATTACCTTTGGTTTCTTCAATCTCCAATGAATTTGGTCATCATCAATAGGGTACTTGTCATCCTTCTGAGAATTCTCAACAGTGGCAAAAGGGTCTGTTATGCCAACTCCATTGTGACAAATGGTAAATTTGCCCTAATATTAAATTCATAACAATTCATTATTTGTGACTAAATTACCTGATTAGACCATTATATGTTTAACACGGAAAACAGACCTGCACATATTGACACCCGGAAATCTCACCAAAGAACAGTGAAATAATCACATATTATAATTTACTCATTTTATTGTAGTAAGAACAGGAGGTTATCCCAGTTTCACACAGGCTGACACCACACGCCAACCAGAAATAAATATGAGACTCAGGAATATTAGTGAATACTTAAAAGACTCAAAAGTACATTCAAGTATTACATAACGACTTTAAAAATATAATATCTCATATTTGTAACGGTTCCGGGAAGGACCTAAATTTGACACAGTTTAACGAGACACGGGTATAAAAATCCTACACCTTAACTAAATACATAAATTAAAACAAATCTCACCCACTAACACCTTTCCCCAAAACCTGATACTTTTGACCTAGGTAGTACCATTTTTGTCCGCCCCAATCTCTTCCCCATACACTTTATCGATCCATCTCCATCACTCACCTCCATAGATACAATCAATTCTGACCTAGAAAAAGACCCATCTTCTTCACGGATATAAGAAATCACACGAGTCAAACTAAGGGAAATTCACTGAAATAGAAGTAGCACGAAAAAGGATGGTTATTGCTCCCAAATCCGAAAGCTCCCATGGAGCTACTCTCCAAAACCCACCATTTAAACCGTGTCTCCAAGAGATTATCGGATCACAACTCACTCAAAAATACCACAAGAATCTGAGAAGTTCTCAAGGAAGGATACGAGTGGAGCTTGTGATTCGATTTGGAGGTTAGGGATTGATCGGTGTAGAGCTGTGGTTCTCGGGTTTGTAGTTTCACTCAAGTGTTCATCGTGAGGTTTGATATTGATTCGGATTCAATTAGTTCTTGTTATTATCTTTTTAGAACCATTGATGATAAGTAATCACTAGGCCAAATGAAAATTACTTATTGATTTTGATGTTTTCTGTCGAATATATTACCCAGAAAACAACAATAGAGTTTGAGATGATTTAAGTGAAAATGATGAGTAGTTGTTCGAATAAGATTGTGAGGAAATTTGTTGTTGTTGTTATCGTTAGTGTGGCATAGGAGATAGTTTGGAAGATTTAAGCTAGTAGTACCCATGGTTGTGTTTCATTCGAAGTCACCAGGAAGCACAGGTTCAGGTTTTGAACCTGGAATTATTGTTAAATCGATTTAGGCTATTGTGTTGTTGCTAGGTTGATGTCAACAGCCTCCCCTGTGACTGAACATAACCCAAACAAGTGACCACTCAATGCTAGGAGCATTGGTGGTCAGGATGGACTGGAAAAGCACCTCACTTGGAGGAAGTTTGGTCCGAGTTTACCAGCAACCAGTAAACCCACCATGTGGGTTATGCCTCGATTCATATGAGGAGACTCACTCTAACGAAGGAACCCACCCACGAAAAATAACGAAGGATACACCCTGAGGAACTAGCAAGTGAAGAAAATTTAGAGTCCAAATAGTTAGGCTCATATGAGGAAAACCAATCCTCTTGTCGACTCATAGATTGAGTCAAGAACCCCAAAAACTTTGTTACCATTTAAACCCTCAGGTCGAGTAGTACTCGAATAATGGTCAAGAAGTGAAACTGAGACCGTGGTTGATGACCAGTCTCAGTCGCGAAGAAAGTGTTCCAGGAAAGTAGCACCAAGTAGATAACTTGGTGTACTCCCCTGTTTTCCCTTGATGAAACCCCAGGCCGAAAAGCCCAATGACAGTACCCAAATTGTACTAAGGTTAATAGCCCACTTGACAGCCCAATTAGCAGCCCTTAATCCAGCCCACAGATGGGCCTGCGTATAACCCATTTGGCCCACCAGGAAAAGGGTAAAACCCAATCCATTAGCGACCTATGTTTTCCCCACCTCGAACCCCATGGGCCATAGCCCAATTAGAAGTAAACTGCTAAGTCGAATACACATTTTTATGAGGTTTGGTCGCGAACAATTAGAAATGAGCATGGGCCATTACGAAAAATAAATGGTATTGGTTAATATATAGACAAGTAAAAAGGAGAACTTGTATAGCCGAGAGACAAAAGAAACATGAAATTTCATTAACTACATACAACTTATATAGTCAAAAATATAAAACTTGACGGAAATAGTTCAACATATAGATATATAAAAACTTGTAAGGCCGAGAACCATATGAAATTCTATTTACATTAACAAATACGTAAAAGTTTGAATAGACGAAATGTTAAACACGACGAAAACAATTTACAACAACTAGACTAAGTACATTGTGAGACAATTAAACTAGATAAAATTATGTAGTAAAGGTATTGATGATAGTTGTAAACCAAAACACATGTCGAGGTATATAAAATATACATTAGCAATTATATTCGTTAGGTTGATAACCAAATAAAGTAAAAGTGAACGTCACTAAAGATATATAAATTTTAACTAGAATAGATTTAGTGAAACATAAAACTTTAAACTAAGGTTGTGTAAATGGATCATAATAAGGAAACTAGTTAAATTACTCAAGTTAACGGGTATAAACCATTAGGTGATGAACTTCACAATTATTAAGTCATACTTCTAGAACCAACATAGGCGAACCTAACAAACAATATATGTATATCACAATTAGATTTAATTTGTTCATACCCTAGATAGCTAGACATATCCCAACCCCCTTAAGAACCGTACTTTTACTTGAAATGTGATTGGCGTTATATGCAAGACTGTTTACTTGAATGCCCTATTTGGATACATGATATATACACAGACCAGGGGTACTGGTCGGATATGTATAAGACTGTTTACTTGGATGCCCTATATATACATAGACCAGGGGTACTGGTCTGATATGTATAAGAATGGTTTACTTGAATGCTTTGTGTGTATACATGACATGTTCATAGTCCAGGCGTACTGAGAAATACCGGGCGTACCGGTTACATTGACCGGGCGAAACGGTTATATTACCAGGCATACTGGTCATGGCGAGCGTACTGATTAACCAGACTTTAATACTAAACTGTATGATATTTTGTGTAACATAATCTATTTTAATCAACTCTATGAACTCACCAACCTAGTGTTGACCCTTTTTAGCATGTATTTTCAGGTTTAAGTCGATAATTTAGTGGCGAGGACTTTTGGCTGGGCATGGCAGGGTCATAGAAGACTCTGATATAATTAGGACCACTTAAAATCTTTTATGGGCTTATATTTTCGCACTATTTTGAAATATTGTAAACAAATCATTTTTTAATATGAAATTTAACTTAAACGGTTAAGTTAAAACCGTTCTTTATACTCTGTGTTGTGATACCAATTGAGTAGCACCCCAGTGACATGTATGCTTCCGCTAAACCAGATTTTAGGGGTGTTACAGATTGGCATCAGAATCTAGGTTATAGAGAACTGGGTATTTTAAAACCTAGACTATAACCACTTTTACAAAAACAAAACTCTATGACTGACACATGCCTGCCTGCCAAGCCTGTTGCCTTAGTTACTGTTTCACTTATGATATGTTCTACTGTTTGATGATTTATATACATACTTATATATGCATACCATAATTGTCACAACTTTCCCCAACACAGTTACCCAATTCCTTTGAAACACCAAATTCACCATCATCCACAAATTAACCAATTCATTTGATCGCAACCTCAACCTATCACCTTAAAACATGTATCTTGATCTCATTCTTCCGTCGCTATTTTGAATGGACGTGTCGTTTGGAAAGAAGACCTATCCTCCGCAGCCACATGACGACTATGATTACCTGCTCAATGGTGTCTCTTCCTGACTTTGCTCGTGTATTCTACCTGTGACGATTTCACCCTCGTGCGATACCGTCCTTTTTATTTGAAATTTTATTCGCCGTTATCTTTTATGACATAGACCAATGGCTCCTACAAGAAAGACAACCAAGACTACACGTGGACGACCTGTTGCTACCACACTTCCAACCAGGAATGAGGAAAACCCGCCTAGTATGAGTCAAGCTATGGTGGATCAATTGGTTAACCGCGTGATGGCAGCAGTGGCTGCAGCAAATGCAAACAACTCGACTACGGATGTCGGAACCTCCAGACCTACAAACGACAACAACCGCGGCTGTACCTACCAGGAGTTCCGAAAGACCATGACTGGAGGCTTTGGAGGAACCGAGGGAGCTGTTGTCTTGGTCAGATGGATGGAAAGACTGGAGACTGTGTTTCGAATATGCAGATGTGCGGACGAAGACCGAGTTAAGTATGCATCGTTCACCTTCATAGACGCCGCTCTAACCTAGTGGAACAACTATCTAAAGTCTGCAGGCATTGATGCCGCATACGCCATGCCATGGGAAAAATTCAAGGAAATGGTGCTCAAGAAATATTGCCCCCGCAACGAAGTTAAAAAGTTGGAGGTAGATTTTTGGAACCTCAAGGTACAGGGCACCGACGTTGCTGCATACAACCAACGCTTTCAAGAATTGGCCTTACTGTGCCCCGAGATGGTCCAAACCAAATCACGTTTACTAGAGAGATACGTTGGAGGATTACCCCCATCCATCAAGGGTAATGTCACTACCTTCAAGGCTACTGACCTCCATGAGACTATGGAAGTGGCTAACAAGCTAATGGACCAAGTCATTGAGGATACCGCCGAGGGGGTGGTAGATGACAAAAGGAAATGGAATGATCACTCCGGAGACAACAACAACCAAAACAAGCGACAAAGGATCGCCAAGGTCTATACTGTTGGAGAGAAGAAAGGTTATGCTGGAAAATTACCCAAATGCAACAAGTGTCGATTCCACCACAACGGACCTTGCCCCGCTCAGTGTGGGAACTGCCAAAGGATCGGACACAAAGCTAGAGATTGCAAGGCTCCCACCCTCGTGATGGACCCGAACCTCTCAATAACCTACTATGAGTATGGAGTGATAGGGCACTTCAGGAGTGAATGCCCGGAGCTGAGAAATCAGAATGAAGGAAGAACTCGTGAGAACACATACGCAATAGAAGGAGGAGAAGCTCGCCAGGACCTCAACGACGACACCGGTGATGACAATGCTTAAGAAGAGAGTTTCCTAGTTCTTGTTTGATGAGTTATGAAGTTAAGTTAGATTCAAGTTGTTACGTAGTTTAAGGTTAGTTCCAACTTGTTTCTTAGCTTAATCTCATGACAGTTCTTGTTTGATGAGTTGTGAGATTAAGCTGAAAACAAGTTGTTACTAGGCTTAAACTTACGGTTTAGCTTAACCCCACAAAGAAAGACCTACGCCTAGATTCTCTTAGATCATATTCCTCCGAGTATTTTTACTTCTTAAAGACCTTTTGTAATGTTGCTCTCCGTAATGAATTCCTTAACTTTTGAGATCAAGATATTATGATGCCTTTTTTCCCTATCTCCATCACTTTTGAGATTTCTTCATTCATTTGTACACCTGCAATAACTTGTTGTGATTCTGAACTAATAGAAACCCAATACCATGGTAACTAAACCCGGCATCGCATCATCAGTCCTTAACTAAGCATAGCCTGATCACCTATGTTTAGTTCAGGGAGGATCATGCCTTGATGGGAATAGTCATCGTGAGAGACATCCACACACTAGAACTTTTAATACATATCTCGACCATTGAGTTTCACACGGCAGTCACCGAGCCCTGAATCCACGTAGAGGTGTGAAAAGTAGAACCAGAGAACATTAGAACCTTCAAAACCCAAACCCCTTCGGGTATTTCTAAGGGAAAATCGAGGACGGTTTTCGTTCCTAAGACGGGGAGGATGTGACAAATGGTAAATTCGGCCTAATATTAAATTCATAACAATTCATTATTTGTGACTAAATTACCTGATTAGACCATTATATGTTTAACACGGAAAACAGACCTGCACATATTGACACCCAGAAATCTCACCAAAGAACAGTGAAATAATCACATATTATAATTTACTCATTTTATTGTAGTAAGAACGGGAGGTTATCCCAGTTTCACACAGGCTGACACCACACGCCAACCAGAAATAAATATGAGACTCAGGAATATTAGTGAATACTTAAAAGACTCAAAAGTACATTCAAGTATTACATAACGACTTTAAGAATATAATATCTCATATTTGTAACGGTTCCGGGAAGGACCTAAATTTGACACAGTTTAACGAGACACGGGTATAAAAATCCTACACCTTAACTAAATACATAAATTAAAACAAATCTCACCTACTAACACCTTTCCCCAAAACCTGATACTTTTGACCTAGGTAGTACCATTTTTGTCCGCCCCAATCTTTTTCCCATACACTTTATCGATCCATCTCCATCACTCACCTCCATAGATACAATCAATTCTGACCTAGAAAAAGACCCATCTTCTTCACGGATATAAGAAATCACACGAGTCAAACTAAGGGAAATTCACTGAAATAGAAGTAGCAAGAAAAAGGATGGTTATTGCTCCCAAATCCGAAAGCTCCCATGGAGCTACTCTCCAAAACCCACCATTTAAACCGCGTCTCCAAGAGATTATCGGATCACAACTCACTCAAAAATACCACAAGAATCTGAGAAGTTTTTCAAGGAAGGATAAGAGTGGAGGTTGTGATTCGATTTGGAGGTTAGGGATTGATCGGTGTGGAGCAGTGGTTCTCGGGTTTGTAGTTTCACTCAAGTGTTCATCGTAAGGTTTGATGTTGATTCGAATTCAATTAGTTCTTGTTATTATCTTTTTAGCACCATTGATGATAAGTAATTACTAGGCCAAATGAAAATTTAGTATTGATTTTGATGTTTTCTATCGAATATATTACCCAAAAAACAACAATAGAGTTTGAGATGATTTAAGTGAAAATGATGAGTAGTTGTTCGAATAAGATTGTGAGGAAATTTGTTGTTGTTGTTGTCGTTAGTGTGGCATAGGAGATAGTTTGGAAGATTTAAGCTAGTAGTACCCATGGTTGTGTTTCATTCAAAGTCACCAGGAAGCACAGGTTCAGGTTTTGAACCTGGAATTATTGTTAAATCGATTTAGGCTATTGTGTTGTTGCTAGGTTGATGTCAACAGCCTCCCCTGTGACTGACCATAACCCAAACCAGTGACCACTCAATGCTAGGAGCATTGGTGGTCAGGATGGACTGGAAAAGCACCTCACTTGGAGGAAGTTTGGTTCGAGTTTACTAGCAACCAGTAAACCCACCATGTAGGTTATGCCTCGATTCATATGAGGAGACTCACTCTAACGAAGGAACCCACCAACGAAAAATAACACCATTGTGAGAATACTTAGTAGTCGAATAAGAGTCTAAAGTCCTTGTAGGGATACACTCTGAGGAACTAGCAGGTGAAGAAAATTTAGAGTCCAAATAGTTAGGCTCATATGAGGAAGACCAATCCTCTTGTCGACTCATAGATTGAGTCAAGAACCCCAAAAACTTTGTTACCATTTAAACACTCAGGTCGAGTAGTACTCGAATAATGGTCAAGAAGTGAAACTGAGACCGTGGTTGATGACCAGTCTCAGTCGCAAAGAAAGTGTTCCAGGAAAGTAGCACCAAATAGATAACTTGATGTACTCCCCTGTTTTCCCTTGATGAAACCCCAGGCCGAAAAGCCCAATGACAATACCCAAATTGGACTAAGGTTAATAGCCCACTTGACAGCCCAATTAGCAGCCCTTAATCCAGCCCACAGATGGGCCTGCGTATAACCCATTTGGCCCACCAGGAAAAGGGTAAAACCCAATCCATTAGCGACCTATGTTTTCCCCACCTCGAACCCCATGGGCCACAGCCCAATTAGAAGTAAACTGCTAAGTCGAACACATATTTTTATGAGGTTTGGTCGCGAACAATTATAAATGAGCACGAGCCATTGCGAAAAATAAATGGTATTGGTTAATATATAGACAAGTAAAAAGGAGAACTTGTATAGCCGAGAGACAAAAGAAACATGAAATTTCATTAACATACATACAACTTATATAGTCAAAAATATAAAACTTGATGGAAATAGTTCAACGTATAGATATATAAAAACTTGTAAGGCCGAGTACCATATGAAATTCTATTTACATTAACACATATGTAAAAGTTTGAATAGCCGAAATGTTAAACACGACGAAAATAATTTACAACAACTAGACTAAGTACATTGTGAGACAATTAAACTAGATTAAATTGTGTAGTAAAGGTATTGATGATAGTTGTAAACCATAACACATGTCGAGGTATATAAAATATACATTAGCAATTATATTCGTTAGGTTGATAACCAAATAAAGTAAAAGTGAACGTCACTAAAGATATATAAATTTTAACTAGAATAGATTTATCGAAACATAAAACTTTAAACTAAGGTTGTGTAAATGGATCATAATAAAGAAACTAGTTAAATTACTCAATTTAACGGGTATAAACCATTAGGTGATGAACTTCACAATTATTAAGTCATACTTCTAGAACCAACATAGGCGAACCTAACAAACAATATATGTATATCACAATTAGATTTAATTTGTTCATACCCTAGATAGCTAGACATATCCCAACCCCCTTAAGAACCGAAACATTAGGTTATTGGTAGAGTTACACCTCACCATTCCTTAGGAGAGACCTTAGTAACTATACTTACCATCACACGAGTGACAACGACATAGGTACACTAAAACATTGAAATAAAAATCTTAAGAGACATGAATATAATACTTGAAACTAAGACATGGTTATTTAATTGGGATAATGATATATAAATGTATCCAACTTGCCACCATATACTAAGTTGTACAATGAACTATTAATCTCGCAAAAGAATACAGGAACTTACTAATCTTGACTATTTTGTGTTCCCGATCTACGTAGCAAGTATTTTAGCTGAGTTGGCAATACAAGTTGGAAACCTCCGTTACATTGACCCGTTTGACCATTACTTTCATTAATTTATTATTTTTCCCGCCTTTTATAACCCTAAATCAACACACACAACAAACACTTTCCCCCAATTATTCCAAACCCTAAAATTTTCAATCAACCTACAATCAATCACGTTAGTTACAAATTGAATCCTTTCTAAGGTATGATTACATAATATACGTTTAATTTGATTGCGTTATTACAAATCTTTTGCTTTTTTTTTCCAAACCCTAATTTGCAATTGATTCGTTTACAGAATGGTGATACCTGGAGCAAATGGGATTGAATTAGATGTCTGGAATGATGGCATTTTCTTTGAAGATCCTTTAAGGTACGAGAATGGTGTTACTTTGAATGTGTATATTGCTAGGCTGTCACTCAAAGAGCTGACAACACTCTTGAAGGAAAGAACTCAATGTGCGCATGTTTTTGGTCTTTACTATAAAATGCCACATAGTGATTTAGATATGGGTTTAGTAAGATTAGACTGTGATTGGGAATGCAATAGAATGTATAATCTTTCAAGGTTGTTCGGAAAATTGGAAGTTTACATAGACCACACTAACCTTGATATGTCCAAGTATCTAGCTATTCATGACCCTGGTATACCTACTTCTAAGTATAGAGCAACACCCGAAAAGCGACATTGCAATGAATTTACTGATGAAGAATTGTGGAAATGGGCTGTGCAAGAGGCTGAACATGACATAGGTATTGCTAGTGCTAGTGATAAGGGTAAGGGTAAGGAAAGTAGTGAAAAGGGTAAGTCAAGTATTTGTGATAAGGGTAAGGCAAGTGTTAGTGATTTAGCCGGGGAAACACACCATGAGTCTAGTGATTCTGATGACAGCGACTTTGGAAATAATGGTATGCTTGAAGAGAGTGACAGTGAAGATAGTGATTATTCTGACAAGTCAGTTGACTATTTAAGTGCCTGTGAAGAAGAACTAATTGAGCACAGAACTAGGAGAGCAAATAGACGTAAAACCAGAGCTCCACCAATTCCAGATATGGCTGCTAATCCTGGTACTAGTAGTGCTTCATGTGGTTCCAGAAGTGAAGTGTTTCTTGAGCATGATGAGTTCATTAATGAATTGCTAAGAAAGATGAATGAGGTGGATTCAGATGGGAACATACAAGATCCATTTTTGGGGGTACAAGCAACTGAAGACAGGTATCCTACTCATGATGAGAGCACTCATTGGAGGCTGCAAGTCCCAAAGGTATCCTTGTTGTTTCAGTGTAGCAAACATTTGTATTGCATTATTTGAATATGAATGCTAAGCACTTATTTTGTTCACAGGTTGGGCTAAAATTTGAAAGTGCTGCCAAGTTGAAGGAAGCGTTGACGTATTAGACTTGATAGGTGATGATTTGGAAATGCCAACTGGACAAGGTCTCACACTAATGTCTGATCAGCATAAGGGACTCATTGAGGCTGTGAAACAAGTTATGCCTAAAGCTGAACACATACAGTGTGCTAGACATATTTATGAGAACTTTAGGAAACAATTCAGTGGACTAGAGTTCAGGAATATGTTTTGGGCAGCCTCTAAAGCTTCACACCCACAGTTGTTCAATAAAATCATGGAAAAAATCAAGGCTGCAAACCCTAAAGCTCATAAATACTTGATGGAAAAGGACCCTAAAACATGGTCTAGGGCATTTTTTGAGTTGGGAAGAGGATGTGAGGCTGTGGAGAATGGGTTCAGTGAGTGCTTTAACTCGGTGTTGGTTGCTGTGAGAGACAAACCAATACTGACTATGTTGGAAGCAATTAGGGTGATTGTGCTGGAAAAGATGAACAGTTGTAGGAATATTTATGCAAAATGGACTGGTGATATATGTCCATCAATCAAGAAGAGAGTGGATTTGTTAAAGGATGATATAAGGTACGGTTTTATTACATATACTATACTTTATGTTATACATTTATGTTGAATACTAATTATTTTTAACTTTGTTGGTTTTGGCATGTCATTCCAGCTGGGGGCAATGCATTTGAGGTCAGGAGTGGTAGTCACTCCTTCAAAGTGAATGTTGATTTAAGGACTTGTTCTTGCAGGATGTGGCAATTATCTGGGCTGCCATGTGTTCATGGTACATCTGCTATTTTCAAGTTAAACAAGGTGCCTGATGATTATGTCCCAATGTGGTTCAGGAAGGAGTTTTATTACTCAACATACCACAATTACCTAAGTCCAGTTGGTAGTATTGACTTTTGGCCTGACCAGAGTCAATACTCAAAAGTTTTAACTCCAAAACCTAAATCAATGCCTGGTAGACCAAGAAAGAAAAGGATTAGGGCAAAAGGTGAAGGTGGGAGCTCTACAAGAGTTTCAAAGGTAGATGTTTCTATGACATGTCAAAATTTCTTTAAAGTAGGTCATAACAAGAAAGGATGTAGGGAAGCAACTGTTGAGAAACCTGTTAAGCAAAAAAGAAAAGTAGGTAGGCCAAGTAAGCAGGATGCTAGTGTTGATGGGTCTGATAATGTAACTAGGGGTGATAATGTTGAAAGGGCTGATAATGTTGACATGTCTGCTAGTGTTCCTAGGTATGATAATGTTGACATGTCTACTGTGGGGGGTCATAGAGGGTCAGTTCTGGATGTTAGAGTAACTGGTTTAAGTGGGAGTGGAAGTGGAAGTGGTGGTGTAAGACAAACAGGTTTAAGTGGGAGTGGGAGTGTTGGAATTGGTAGGGGATCTGATATCCCAGGTTTGATTAGTAGACAACATAATGCCTTTAGAAAAGTTGGTAGGGTGAATTTTGCAACCAGTAGTTCACCTGGTAGAGTGGTTCAGCCAAAGAAGGTTAGAAGGGGCTTTACAAATTGGTTTGGTGAGGAGAGGCCAAGTATTCAAGCTACTCCTTCTACAGGTTCTACTTATAGTAGTCAGACAAATCAAGGTACACCTACAATTCCTACTCAAAGTAGTCAAGCTGCCCCAATTCCTAATCCAAGTTCTTAAGCTGCCCCAATTGTTACTCAAAGTACTCAAGCTACCCCAATTGTTAGACCAAGAAATTGGTATGAAAGTGTCATTCAAAGAAGAAGGGAACCAAGCCAGAGGATCCTACAAAGAAAGCTAACAAAGAAGGTCCCAGGTGAAGGAAGTTCAAAAGACAATGCAATGGAGTTGGATTAATTAGTTAATTAACTATATTGTTGCCATATTTTGTATTTTATTTTTGGCAACCAAAACTTATGCACAGATTACCATCTTTTGTATACTAATTTGGGCAATCAAACAATATTAACTATTATGTAATTACTCTATGGTTATGTAGGATGTTTAATTATGTAATTTGACTTTATGAAGTCAACTTGATGGTTTAATGCAGTAAAATGGCCTTATAATGGTCATATTCAGGATTTTGGTTAATTTAGATTCCTTGTCTGCACATGGACTGTTTTTTTCAACATGTTGTCTACTTTGTAAATTGAGATTCCTGGACATTAGCATGCAGGTTTGACTGTTTTTTGGAGATTCCTGCACAATTGAACTGTTTTGAGATTCTTGACTTGCAAAAGCTATAGCAGCTGCAGGTTTGACTGTTTTTTACCTCTATAAAAAGCAAACAAACCAAACATACACAAACCACACAATTCAATCAACTAAAATAATGTCTTCCAACAAGAAAGGTTGATGCAAACACATCATAAGTTCACTTGTGCAGGCTGTTTTTTCCTTTCTTTAAATAAAATTGTTTTAATTTTTTTTATTTTTTTTATTTTTTTTTTTTTTTTTGTGTGTGCAGAAATCATTTACATTTCTTAAAGCAGTGACATCTCTTCAAGCATGTTCTCAAGTTCAAGCAGTGAAAAAAGTTCTGATGTTCCAGATTACCCTATGCCTTGGTCATCCTACTTTCCAATTGGTTATACAGGTACAACTTCAACAAAACATGATGCTAGGAAGACTCAAGATCCAAAACAGATTGCCAAACAAGCTTTTGAAGACAGGCACAAGGTTCTAGGCCTTCCTAACCAAAAGAACTGTGAAGAAATTGGTAAGAAACCATTTGTTGCAAAAACCCCCAAAGCTTCTTCAAAAGGTAAGGGAAAAACAAGAGTGGGTTAGTTGACTTTCTAAATAATGTGCAAATTTAATTTCCCTTCAATAAAGTGGTTGTAAACCTTAGGAACTACTTCATTTGACTTTCTATAGTCAAATTTCTGGTGTAATGAAGTTAAATGAGTTGTAACACTCATCTTTATGATATCCATGCTAAGTAGAAACTACAAATACTGAAAAACACACTGCTATTGTATATACCATTGAAAATTGCAAAATTTTCATTGCCATACAAAATGTTGACTTTATGAAGTCAATAACCATTACAACAACCTAAAACTACTTACCATCTACCTATATCAGTTGACTAATTTCATTCCTCACACAACACAAAAGACCATTAAAATCCCAATAAAAACAAGAAAAATTCGGTCAGACAATTGTAATTTTGACTTTGTACAAGTCAACTCACTAACCAACTGCTTCTTTTCCGTTGTAAGAAGAGCAATGTGTTCTTGCATCTCATTGTTTTGATTCCCTCTCTTGGCCTTTTGATGCTCTTCAAATAGCAATTCCCTATAATAATCACTTGGTAAATCATCATCAAAAAATTCATAGTAACCACACTTTTTGCGCTTATCCTGTAATCACCAAACAAAATCACCATCAATTGGAGAGTATCATTCCTCATAGAAATCAAAATTAAATTAGGGCTTACATATTTGGGACAAGCAATGAAACGTTTCCTTGGATTCTCCTTTGTCCAGGCCGTTTTCACAGTCATAGCTAGGCCACAACCACAGTGAGATGTAACATACTTATCCGTCACTCTTGGTGTTCCTGGAGCGTATTGTGCCATAATCAATTGGGGATTTTGATTATAAGGTTAAACAGTGAATTGATTTGGGGGTGGTGGGTTTTTTTTGTATTAATGTGGAAGAAAGAGGAAAATAAGAACGTTATATAAGCCGACAAACTTAATGCCAACGTGGATAGCCAACGTGGCTAATTATAAACGGTAAAAAGCTTAATCTCCCGTTAATACACACAATAGTCAAGATTAGTAAGTCCCTGTATTCTTTTGCGTGATTAATAGTTTATTGTACAACTTAGTAAATGGTGGCAAGTTGGATACATTTACATATGATTATCCCTATTTAATTTAGGTTGCGTGTTGGTGCCGTGCACTCCTTAATTTCACAGCGTTCACTGGTCAGACCATTAAAGATGAGTTCATGGCCCCTACTTTTACTTGTTTTATGACTGTTTTGGGGGAGAATACATGCTTGTTTTAAACTAAATTCAATGACTGTTTATTTGGCATATGAAAACTAGAATTTATTGTTTTTACTTGAAATGTGATTGGCGTTATATGCAAGACTGTTTACTTGAATGCCCTATTTGGATACATGATATATACACAGACCAGGGGTACTGGTCGGATATGTATAAGACTGTTTACTTAGATGCCCTATATATACATAGACCAGGGGTACTGGTCAAATATGTATAAGAATGGTTTACTTGAATGCTTTGTGTGTATACATGACATGTTCATAGTCCAGGCGTACTGAGCAATACCGGGCGTACCGGTTACATTGACCAGGCGAAACGGTTACATTACCAGGCGTACTGGTCATGGCGAGCGTGCTTATTAACCAGACTTTAATACTAAACTGTATGATATTTTGTGTAACATAATCTGTTTTAATCAACTCTATGAACTCACCAACCTAGTGTTGACCCTTTTTAGCATGTATTTTCAGGTTTAAGGCTATAATTTAGTGGCGAAGACTTTTGGCAGGGCATGGCATGGTCATAGAAGACTCTGAAATGTTGGTAAAAATCATTTTGGAAATGTTGTAAACAAATCATTTTTTAATATGAAATTTAACTTAAACGGTTAAGTTAAAACCATTCTTTATACTCTGTGTTGTGATACCAATTGAGTAGCACCCCAGTGACATGTATGCTTCCGCTAAACCAGATTTTGGGGGTGTTACATCCATTACCCCTTAATTTCTTCATTAAAGATGCCATGTACTTTTCATGCTCCCTTACTAACGGGGCTAAATTAAAAGAGCCAGAATCATCAGACTCACCAAAAGACTCTTCATGACATGCCTCTTCTGCATCTTGATCATCAGGTGTAGTATGTTTGCGTTCAAAGTTACGCTTTCTCAACTGAATAACCTCATCTTCCCCGTTACTTAAGTAATCATAAGACTTATCAGACTCACAAGAAGAGTCGTAAGACTCGTACCCAGAAGACTCGTCATCACTCCTATCAATGTTCCTATCAATGTTGTCTTCACTTTCACTTTCTGATGGCACTAGATTATTGTTCTCCCTTATGGTTATACCAGTACCCCTACGAACATTCTTTCTAGACTTTGCTGTTGCCTTGTCTTTTGCTGTCATAACAGATTTTCCCTTATCAAGTTTCTTCTGCCTTGCTAGCACAACATCATCAATATTCACATCTGAACCATCCTCATGATGAATATCATTTTCAAGCGTATTCTCTACAACCTCAACACTTGCAGCCCTTTCTTGAATACCCTCATCTTGTACCTCATTGTTTTCCCGCCTATCCTCCATAACGACATCAACTACCTCATTTGCTAAAGGGGAATCCTCCATAACCTCATCAACTACTACATTATCCGCAAGCTTATCAGCTACAACAGTGTCCTCCTTATAAACCTCATCTTCAGTGAGGAATGGGTAATCATAAGCTTACTCATCTTCATGATTAACCTTACCCTGAAAATCTTTTCTAAGTGGTCTATCCTTAAACGGGGGAGAAGACCTTGAGTATGGAGACTGTGCTTCTTCCTCAGCCAAAGCAACCAACTCATCAACAGACATATTACCTGCATTCTTTTTCAGCTTATCATGTTGCCTCTTTTTCGATGTAACTTCTGAGTCAGAACTCTCTAAACACAAGTTGTGGTGGTAATAGGGTGCTAAGTTTTGGGGGGAATGAGCAACATACAGTTCAACAGTCTTATGCCGTTTAGCTTGATCATACAAAGCATGGACATCTATATCCCTTTCAATTATTTTTAACCCACCACTATCAATATCTAACTCAGGAATGCAAAAATACAATGCCCATATATTTTGCCTTACCTTAGCAACTAACAGGTCTAAAAGTGGACTAAACATGATCCTGTCAGATGAGGAGGCCTCCAATAGTATCTCCCTACCATAATCATACCTTAAGGGGTCAAACATAAACACACCATTGTAGTGTATTTTGAAAACCACATCAAGTGGTATGTCCATCATATCAGACCTGTAAAAAAAAATTAAAAAAAAAATAAAAAATAAGCCAAAAACCCTAACTTCAGGAACCCAAAAAAAATATATATTTTCTTTTAAATTAATACAAGTGAGGTAAAAGCACATTAAAATAAAGATGGAATATACCTTTTGTATTGTCTAATTAAGGAATGGACCAATCAATTCGGAAAATGAAACATGATTTAGGAATTAGGGTTTGGACCACGTGAGTTTGAGAGTGATGTATGAAGAAGATTGTGTGGGGTAAAATGAGGATAAGGGGTACTTGTATTATTGGAACCTCGTACCATAAAGGCTGCATGTGCAGGTTTGATGGAGGAGTGTGGTGGGAGGGATGAAGAGTGTGCCAAAAATACACGGTGGAGTTAAACAAAATTCGTATTTCATTCAAAAACTTGTAACCGGGTGAGTGAGTCAAAAAATGCCTAAATAAGGGTATTTTCAGCAGAAAATTTGTCACTTTTTACACATTTTTTTTTCGCTACGCGAAACCGATTTTCACGTAAAGTTAGATACTTTTTTAAAGATTACTCCATTTTTTTTATAGCCATTCATCCCACTCACAAAATGGCAACATACTCTAGCATGGTTTCGGGCCCAAAAAGAAAGGATAAATTTCAGCAACAGGATGGAAGGAACATCAACACTATCGATAGGTGAACTTTTTGTTACAAGTATATATTTGATTGTTCTGATTTAAGATAACAGTAAAAGTTTGAGTATACTATAATTTATTTTCATTCTTACTTAGGGGTACTAAAGCACTGGTCATATCACATCAAGGTGTTGCTTATTATGTCGATGTCTCATCCGGCGTTACACATTGGTATCGTGATATGCGGAAGGGACCAATGTATGAGGCCTTTAAGTCATATGAACCAGTGAGTTATATTGACTTAGAAGAGAGGAATGACAATGACATACATTTGTACTGTTACAGAGATTCTGAAGGACTCTCTCTCTCTCTCTCTCTCTCTCTCTCTCTCTCCCTCCCCAATAAACCTGGGAAGCTACGCCGTCTTACTTAACTACATAAAAACGATAGTGACGGATGCAAAAGTGGGAATTCTTCTAAGAAAGCCCCTTCTTCGAGTCTTTATCTTGAATCTTTCTTATTGTCTTTCCCTTTCATCTTGATATAAACTCTGACATTAACAAAGCATCGGGCGGGGAAGCTTTCAATATTATGATGAAAGAGACTATCGGAGAAGGTCCCAATCTACTTCCTCGAAACCATAATCTGTTGATATAGGGCGTAGATAGGGATGATTGATGGAAGAAACACCAAACATATCCCAAAATTCTCGCTCCCACCGGCCGGCTGATGGAAATGGACTGAGATTCTGAAGGACTCTCTCTCTCTCTCTCTCTGTGGGTTGATTTTATTTTTAAATTTTGTTGTTTTACTTAGTGTGCATCTCCAGTTAGTTTCATATTCTTCATGATAACATATGAAAGCCCAGTTTGTGTGAATTAGAGTCCCTTGTGGTTATGTGATATGAATTGTAATTATTGGTTGTAAATGATAAAACATATTTTCATGTCCATGTTTGTGAAGCTACAAATACACCTAAATAGACATCTTCAGTTTTTAATTTCATGAATTTAGTTTCGCTCTTATATTTGCTCTTATATTCTTTCGCGCCATTAGTTTACGTTTACAGTTTTGTAATTCTGTTATGTTGTAATTCAGTATTGTCGTCTCTGCTCGAAACATAATCTTGATTATGAGTTTTATTAAGATTATTAATTACACAATTGTATAGTGTTTGTCTTAACGTGTTTAGGCCAATATAGTGAATTTGTTGTAATGTTTTTATTAGCCATTTCTATAAAACACGGGTCAATAAGATTCCGAAAAGTAAAAGATTTGATTTTTCTTTTGTTTCAAATATACGTCTATATCTTACTATTATCTGAACTAGTGATTTTGTTATGAATAAAAATCACCACTTTATCATACAAACTATCTATTGATCGATGGTACTCAAACACAAGAACAAGATAAGTAAAGACTCTGGATCGTATGTAAAGATTACCGATGGTTTATTAGCTTCAAAAGAAAGAAAACAAACACAAATATTAAGAACACACACTCTCACCTTTTGCTATCTCTTTTGGCTCACTTTTAGACACACACAGTTGGTCCACTGATTCACACAAGAGATAAGATGAGAGTGTGCCTTTTATGTTACATATGTGACGCCCTAATGGGCTTTTGATGGGATTGGAGTGGGCTTTTGTTTTGGACTATACTTATACATAAAGTCTTACATATTTAACTACCAAAAGCCCACTTTGCTAGACTAACTTATACATACTACACACACGTTACAATGTTACAAATGACCATCACTTTGCATTTATAATTAAATGCTAACAATCTCCCCCTAAGGGATGGTCATTTCAATGATGCTCCCAGTGATTTGGTCTTTCGTCTTTGTTGTCTTTAACTTTGTGTGTTGCTGTGGAATATTCTTGCTTCTTTGTTCCTTCATGCTTTGTGATCTTTAACGTATCGTCTTTTGGTCCTTCTTGCCTTTTATCAACATCTTCTGTACATTTGCATCGACGTTGTAGATGTTGAAACGTATGATGATGGTGAATGGACTTTCGTCAGTACCTGCATAAAACGGTTAGCAATAAATCGTCCAGCGCTTACAGGTTCAGATTTTGAGATCGTTAACAGCATAGAGTGAAAACTTTCTCTAATCTTGACCAAGGCCGTTGAGAGCCTCTGAAGTATACAGGAGTATCACTTCAAGACTGTAGACCGTTTGAAGCACGTAACCATCATTATATAAGGCAAGATCCTTAGATCTCATTAAGACTCTTACAACTTGTGTCCTTTTTGGTGAACACAAGTGTATTGTATTGGAAGTGTTCCTAAGAGATCTTTGATGAATCTCATGGCTCTAGACTCAATAGTGTGAATTTTGGTTTTAGTCATCGGGGGCATGGAGCAGAGTGCCACCTTTTCATTATCAACACATCTCGGAGTGAGAGGCCGATAGATTATGCAGTGTTCTCCGTGAGAAATGAAACAAATATCTTTTAAGAGATATCTGAGTGGCTAGGAGGGGTGGTGCAGTGCGTCACTGGGTCCATGACGTCTTGTCTTCAATATCAGTATCAACTTGTGATAACCGATAGCAGATGTATTGACCCGGTTTCTGACCTAAGTTTTCATGGAGGGCTATTTCTTTTCACCCTTTCATTAAACTTTTCTTTTTAATTCTTCAACCCCTTCTATCCCTTTCTCATATACTCCTTTTTTCAATCTTACCTAAGGACTTCTAATTCTAATCAATTGGAATTGTCCTTGGGTAGATTCCTCCAGCTCTGGCGGATCATTGGACATAAACCTAACCATAATCACCTTATTACTCCATGATTATCCTAGATTTATTGATCACTTGCCATAAACCTTTTGTGAAAATCTCTCAAAGTGTTTATGAATAAAACACATTTTGGTTAACACCTCAAGAGTTTTGTATTTTCTGAAATACTCCCCCTTCACATGTGCTCATGCGTTTTTAAGATAAAATTTGCACATGTTGGGTAGAGTTCACACATTTTGAATTGATCGATTTTCAATTAATATGACCATTGCGAGACACGTTTACATCACTAGTTAGACTAGCTTGAAGTTATTACCCGTCCCGGTCATATTAAAAGAACATCTCTCGAATTGGTACATTCTACTCGGACAAGTCCTTTGCGGGACACGCTTACATCACTGGATAACCAGCTTGAAATTATTACCCGTCTCGGACAAGTCTTTTTGATAACGGACATTTAGTTTCGTCAATTCGATGGTTAAATCTTGATTCTTTTTGTAGAGCTCGACTTACTGACATTACTTTTCGATCACATTTTAGTCACGTCTTCTCCCCCTAAAAAATAGCATGCAGTGATATTTTTTATATCGACTGATTAAATTGAAAACTTGTTGGAGAGAAAGACGGATTTGAGCATGAAATTGGAACATTTTGTGTTTCATTTTATACTCCCCCTTAAACAAAGCATATTTTTAAACATGTGAGTTTAAAATCAGTTTAAGGGTTTAGGAGGGAGTTGTCTTGAGCACAAAATTTTGAGAAAGATTTTGAAGAATCTTTTTGAAATGTCTTGATCATGTGCTCAAGGATTGTTTATTTTGCCATTAACATTACGAGTCCTGATCGGAAATAATCAGAAGTCATCAATGTAGCGCGGGTCTCGTTCTGAAATATAGCCGTTATTAAGAAAATTTTGAGGAACAACATGTTTTAGAAAAATTTTAAATAAACTCTCACTCAAGCATCTGTACATGTCCGTATCATTGTTGAATGGCATTGCTAGATACGTATAGAATATTGATTATACGAGAGACATGTCGTGAGAAGATTATTTTTGGTTTTTTGATTTTATATTGTTTTTGTATTTTTGAAAATTTTCTATTTTTATATTTTGCTTTTGTTGGTTTTTCAAATTTTGTATTTTGTTTTTCAAAAATATTTACAGCGAAGCTTTTTGAGATAAATCAAGAAGATTCGAGAAGACTTTCTAACTCTTCGGGAGTTAGGCTTCGCATTCCAATTCGTCGAACTAAGTTATCAAACCGCTCTTTTGGGAGGGCTTTAGTAAATAGATCGGCGAGTTGGTATTCAGTCGTCACGAAAAATAATTCAACAGTACCCTCTTCTACGTGTTCCTTTATGAAGTGATAGCGGACTCTAATATGCTTGGTCTTCGACTGTTGAACTGGATTGCACGAGATGGCTATGGCACTTTTCGAGTCACAAACATTGCGGGGGTTCTGAAGCTTAGGAGAGGAGACAGTTTCGCTGTCGTTAGATTGTGTGGCAACGTGAGCCAACGCCAGCAGAAAGGAGGAGGAGACGGAAGGCTGTATTCCGAATCTATGTCCGAATTGGACAGTGCAAAGATGATCATTGATGCTGGGAGTTCGGATAACATAGCGTCCACGGAGATGGTGGATCAGTTGGGGCTAGGGAAGTTCAAGCAGGACGTCTGGTGTGAGGTCGTCCCTATGTATTACATATCCTACTCGGAAGACCATGGTAATACGAGTAGGGTGTTACCTGCGTAGGGAGAACACCGGTTGACTTTTAACAGCAAACGCGGTTATTGCCATCAGAGTTGGCTAAGGAGAAAGGTGTTGGCATAGCATTTCTGGACGTGGAGGAAGAGTCCATAGAATGCTATGCCTTGATAGCAAAGCCAACTAGCAGAGCCGAGGATCGGTGGGATGCCGTAGCTTTAAGAGATAAGGGCTGAGGCAATCGGAAAGGCTTTTTTTTAGGAAGGAGGCCCCCTCCTATGTTGTAAAGGGGAAGTGCAGATCTTTCTACAACACTCTTCCGGCTTGATTACCCCCTAAGAGGAGGATATAGAAGCAGATTTAGTTGCAGGTAGGAGTGAGTCTACCCTGCAAAGCGGCTTCTCGCTTATCCCCATTTGGGAATGAGGAGATCCGACGTCAAGTGCAGGAATTGCTGTCGAAGGGGCGGGAGAGTCTCCGTCCGTGTTCAACGCCTGCTTGACTAGCTCAAAAGGAGGCAGCTGGAGTGTGTAGATGGGCTTTGAAGCAGGGCCACAGATATTTCAAAACGGAGACGGGATGGAAAGACTTTCGTGAGAAGAGATGGTAGGCTTGATACGGATACAACTGCTTAACACCCACCTTAGAATCAACCAGTTCGACTATACCCGCCTTAATTCCCTCATTCAGGACAGATGGAACCAGGTTATGGATCTGTTCAAGTTGGTCGATCAATCCCTCCTTTGTTTCCCTTGCCTCCGGGCACCTTAGAATAGATTTGATTAGAAGGAGGGTGAGGAACGAAGACAGTGGTTTGACTGCCCAATAGGCCTGCATCAGCGGAAAATGGAACTATCGAATCACGGGTGACTCCCTTTATCGGGATGAGAGGAATTGCTTCATCGGCATTTCTGTCAATCGGCGGAAGACTCATGCATCCTGGGAGGGTACGACTTCAAGGGATGGACTCGATCGAACGGCCAACCACTTTCCATTTTTGTAGGATATTCAATCCAAAAGACCATTATTAGCGTGTAGTAGATTGGCCCGAGTACGTAATACGCCAGTCGAGAAGAAATCCCATCAATGGATACGGTAGAGGAGAAAGTGGCCGGCGGCGGTGTAGAGCTATAGCTATAAGGAGCGAAGCTCACACACACCGGCTGATGTAGGGTGGGATAAAGTTGCCAATGCGAGTCACGCGCGGAGTTGGACACTTTTTTTGAAGCGTGATGCTGATAAGTCCACTCGATAAGATAAAACTTCCGGGGCCTTATGGGGGAGGACCGACCTTGGTTTTAGCTACTGATGACGGGGCTGCATCGGGGACCGGAACAGGGACACGAAGCTGCTCCGTGATATTCCAGATGAGTTGAAAGACTATGATCCCCTCCCTTGACATCCACTCGCCCTAATGAATAAGCAGGAGAAAACCCACATTTATCCGCACCATGGCCTGCCAAAAGTGGAATCGGGGGAGGCTTTGGAAGAAAGGTTCTGAACTAGAGAGGGACCTCCCTACCCCGCGACAGATTAACTAGAGGAATGTCAGGTGATTTTTCAAGGAGGCGCTTGAAAGACCGGCCTTGAGAGGACATTCTCTTTCTTGAGCTTTCGTGGGTTACAAGATCGACTAGCACATCCAGCTTACTCTATCGACAGCCCGGCCAGATGAAGGATCAAGGAAATCGGGAGCAGCTGCCTTTACTTTATTTAAGGGGGGTCTTGAATCTCATGTCATCAAAAGTAGGCAGGCTTTGAACAACCAGATAAGAATCAGTTCCTCAAGGGCTTTCGTCCATCTATCTCTGGATGCAAGCATTGATCTTGAATGGTGCAGTTATCATATCTCTTAGGAGGCACTACCTCCAGACCTGCCCGACTTCCTCAACCTATCGGTCGAGTCACTTCCTTCCACTCGCCTTACAAGGACCTACTGGACTATCGGCTTTAGATAGTCATCTTCCTCCTCCTATCCTTTCTTTTCACTCGCTTCCTCTCGTCTTTGAGTCGAGTAGCTCTTCTCGATTGCTCTCAACCGCTTCTCCTTGAAAAGTAAAGGTAGAAGCACTTTAACGACGGAATGTACATATGCGCGCGAAGGTGCCGGACAATTGAAGGCTCTTTTTGCCTTCAGTAAAATCGGACAAAACATTGACTAAGTTGATTTAATTCGCATGAGAGGGCTTCGGGACAATCGAGGTGTCAAACATCCTCATTTTGTCTGTTCGCAACTTTCTTTCAATTGCTGGCAGTTTCCCCTGTCGGTGGACCACCCCCCCCCCCCCAAAAAAAAATTCCTATATTTAGCTTTCTTTTTTTTGCCAAAATGAAAAAGAAGTTCTCGCTTATTTTTCTAATTTTTTTCATACTTTATTTAGATGTGGGCACTCCTCAGCCCGAGGACAATCTCTCAAATACACATTAAGATGTTGACCCTTTTTCTTTTCTTTGCTGATTCCTCTCAATGAAATTTTCCATGTTGCACTAAGTTACTTACGGATGTATGCATGCAGTCCGAGAACACTTTGGGGTAAACACCCATCCAAACAACTCCAACAAGAAAAGGTATAAATATGAAAACTTCTCTACCATTTAGATCGGAGAATTTATGGAGGAAATCCGGTTTTAAATTCCCAGAAACCACACGATTATATAGCCAAAGGGAATACGCCGCGCCTAAAATCATCCCAAGCGCTGCTAATGTGGCTACTAAGCTATTTCTTTGGAAAGCTCCTACTAAGATGAGAAATTCCCCGATAAAGCTGCTAGTACCAGGTAAACTCATATTGGCCAAAGTGAAAAAGAAGAAAATGGTAGAGAAATTCGGCATGGTGCTCACTAAACCTCCGTAATATCTAACAAGTCGAGTCTTATGTCGGTCATATAGAACACCAACACATAGAAAAAGGGCTAAAGAAACCAGTCCATGACTTAACATCAGTAGAATGCTACCTCCAATTCCCTGTATGTTTAGACTAAACATACCAATAGTCACCAGATTCATATGAGCTACTGAGGAGTAAGCAATGATCTTCTTAAGATCGATCTGTCTTAAAGTGGTCAAGGAAGTATATATTATAGCAATCGCGCTTAAAGTATAAATGAAAGGAGTGAAACAAAGTGTCGCTTCAGGAAACATGGGTATTGAAAATCTTAAAAAGCCATAGGTTCCCAATTTTAAAAGAATTCCCGCCAAGATGATGGATCCTGCCGTAGGTGCCTCTACATGAGCTTCGGGTAACCAAATATGAACTGGTACCATAGGCACTTTGACGGCGAAAGAGGCGAAAAAAGAAATCCATAGAAAGATTTGGCGCCGCTCACTAAATTCTGTGGTTAATAAAATTTGTAAATCGGTGGTTCATGTTTGGAAAAGAATCAACAGAATAGCTAATAGCATAAAAACATATCCAAGTAAAGTATAAAGGAAAAGCTGATATGTTGCCTTGATCTTTCTTTGTCTCGAACCCCATACCCCTATAATAATGGTAGAGTAAGGGGTGGCCCCAAAGCGGAATTGACCGGTGGTGATTGGTCGAAGCTCCAGTAGGTAGCCACTCCCTTCTCAGGGAACCGTACGTGAGACTTCCGCATCATACGGCTCCGTCCCGAGCTTCCGTCGTCGGCCTTGTCATTAGACCACTATCTATGCATGTATTTTCAGCCTGGACACTATAAACTTTTGCTTCTCGGGTGGTGGCGAACAATGCTGCTTGCGTTGCGGGAGATGCCCGCCCGTAGGGCCCGGCCTGCTTCCCGCCCGAAAGAACCACTCACTAGCTAGCCGGACTAGTGGGGGCCTATCTGGAGACATACTGAAAACCATGCCTTTCGAACCAAATGCAACGCCCGTCTTCCAAATCAAAAGAAAAAGGGGGAAGAAAGATGGAGTGCAGCCTGTAGAGCACATGTAACGCACAGTCGGGTTGCTCACGCAGCGGATCTCTCTCTTTTTAGATATCTAAAAAGAGAGAGAGAGGTGTGAAAGTAATAGCTTTATGTTATGGCCGCCCACCGGCTTACGGCCTTTACGCTACTACTACTGTGATGTGAGCGGTTCAAATTGCTTTGATCTTTCCCAATCATCCTGGCCGGAACTTGTACGCAGCACTTGTACGGAGGTGCATGCATAAAGGTTTGGAACTTTTTGCTTATCTGAATCTTAAGAACAGGACCCTACCCTATTCTCGAACCCTCTGCCGAGCTCCACCCTGCCCGCATTTCTTTTTTTTTGTAGGGGCAAAAGAAATGTCTCCACCTGCTGCCAACAGTCTTTCTTCGGAATTCTACTGAACGGGTCGATCCTCCCCCCCCCCCCCCGTTTGTTTTAGCAACTTATCCTAAGGTCTCCTCGCCAAGAGCTCCCCGGCGATGACAGAGGAAGCAACCCGCCTGCTGTGGCGGGGCGGCTTTTTTCTTTCACAATAAGACCTGGACGATTATCCCTACCCTCGGTAGCTTACGAGTTTACGTCCATCCCTGGTCGGGTACAGTTTCCTTTTTCTTTCTCCCTTGTAGCCGTTACCCGAATTCGCGCAAGTGTGTCCACACCCCCCAAACTGACTTGATGAGGAATCCATTCTCGCGAACAAACACAACCCCTACACACACCTAGGAGCACCCCTTCCTGCATATCCATACAAGACCCGAGTAGGCGGGTCGAGGTCCTACGAGGTACCCACTACTCGGAGTACCCTCCCCAAAGGAAAAAGATGTGTTTGTCAGGTTCGGTTCTTCTTAGTTGGGTTAGGCGGGTTCGACCAGAAATGCTATGCTTACACACAAGACTACCCCTCTTCCTGAAAGCTTCGCGGGGACTACTTTACGACGACGGACGACCGCCCGTAGGGGGTTTACTGCACAAGGCCCCTGCAGAGGAAAAGCTTTATCCCAGCGAATATAAGATGCTCAGCTCCGCACAACATAGGGATTAGCACGCTTTCGGGAAGAACATAGAATAGTAGAGGATCCAGCATGCGGAACACGGCGATCATTAGAAATTCACGAATTAGAGATGCTGTAATATACTCTTTCCCATAACTTCTCATACCAGACCAACCCACTAAAATGCAAATAGGGATCAGAAATGTGGTCAATATCACGAAGAATAAAGAGATACCGTCTATACCCAAATAAAAATGGATGTTTTCATAAGGAAGCCATCGAAGGCTTTCCACAAATTGAGATTTGGCCGTAGAAGGATCGAATTGTATCCGAAGAACAGGGGAATACAAAAAAGTAATAAGAGAGGCGCACAGACCAATCAATCGTATCGGTCGTATTCTTGAATTTGGAATGAAAAGAGGAGTAATGCTTCCTAGCACGGGACACAGAATAAGACCACTTAGATCAGAATAGCATTCACAGAAATGTTCTAACATAGAGTAGAATCTAACATTAAAGAGATTAGTTGACAACAGTCAAAAGATGGGCGCCTAATTCCAATACAATAGGGGTCTATCAGTGCAAGTCAGCTGAACACCGTGATTGATGAGTGGGTAGGTGGGTTAGGTGCACCTCTCGCCCAGTGGGAAGTAATGAGGCTAGTCTCCCCCCCCCTGAATGAAGAAGTAGTAAGGCCCCCTTCCCGCGTGTGCGCCTTTATTTAGTATTTAGTTTAGATTTTTATTCTTTC